>JALBCR010003420.1:0-44495 GCA_030710515.1 Abscondita cerata | reverse complement strand
TTTTTCATGCCAGGATTACACCCTCTCAACATGGCCGCGTGATTAAGAATCACCCTGTATACAACGCATGATCTATCTAATATGAACACGTATCTTCCAAACTTTTGGAAAAATTAAAAATAAATAAACTGGCATATCAGCAATTACTTCATATTTAGGTTTTTATATAAATAATATATGTTTATATTATTGATGAATGGTAAAATCGATGTTTCTGCTTAACTTGCAACGATTTTAATTCAAAAGATGAGACCTAACTTTTTTTAATTTTATTTGAAAACAATAATTGTCTAGATGCAGGGTTTTGACTTATAGTCCGGGAGCTACGGAACCTTTTCCACATGTATTATACATAGTAGGGTAATGTTTTGATAATAGTTTATATATTGCTTAATGATAAACCGAGCGTCAGACCGCGAGAACTTGGTAACTTATGGTCTAGGAGGCTGAAGAAGCAGTCGACAAAACTATGCAACATTGTAGCAGTATACACGCTACAAATTATTACATTACTTACTTATGATGTAAATTTAAGAAATATAATCGCCCGACGTCGGATTATGATTAATATAACAAGAAAAATATCGTCAGACTGCATGATAATGCTTAAAAGTTTGTCAGTCGGGCCTCTATAGTGTAGCGGAGCGTTCATAAGCATTGTCTTTTGCGGTCCAACTGACGGATTCTTTTAACTATTACTATGCAATCTGATGATTTTGTTTTTCATGTTATATGAATTATAAATAATAACCACAATCAATTTCAAATTCTTTACGATTATATAGAAACTACTGGCAATATTTTATTGAAATTTTGTATGAATATGTTTTGGAAGTTGATCCCAAGAATATATTTTTATATACAGGGTGTTCTAGGTTATAGTAGCAATAATTCACCATTCGATAGTCCATCGAAAAATAAGTCAATATACATACTTTGATTTTTTTTCAAAAACGCTCCCTAAGAAAGATACAGCCCTTCAAAGTTTAGTTTTGAAAATCGTTTTTGTCATAACTCTCAGGTCATTGAAGCGATTTTGACAAAATGTGGTAAAAGTACTTATGTAATAGACACTCATTACTTGACAAAAGTAACTTTTGTCAAAACTGTCCAGTGGCATAGATACAGGGGGTTTCACTTTTCCTCCCCATTTTCTAAGCCACTGTCTATTTTTTTAAATGATTATTTAGTTTAATTTCTAAATTAATTTAGAAAAAAAGTCACTTTGTAAAATTTGATTGGACGCTCAGTTTACGAGATAAATGAATTTAAGTAACCATTATGAAGTAGGCGATAATATGACACTTGTCAGTATTGTTATGCTTCTGGCCTCGATTTAAAGTGCTGATTATTGATGATGATAATAATAGTAAAAACGATATACTCTAAATAAATCATAATGACAACGTTTTAATAACAACCACAAACAATTTACATAAGACTTACATTAATGTAATAACTGTTCAAAATTAGAACCGTTGTTCTGTATGCACAATTGGCAACGTCTAATGATGGACTGGCTTAAACTTAATAGCACGTCGTGATTGATTTCTAAGATACGCATTCTGGATTCTTTGTAGAAGCTCCTCTGTGGGCACAGGGGTCGCAATATCGTTTGAGGTGACCCCATAGATAGAAATCTACCGGGGTCAAATCCGGTGATCGCGGCGGCCGTGCAACTGGACCGCCACGACCAATCCATCGTCTTTCAAAATTTGTCCAGTCAGCTACGAACGATTTTGCCAAAAGTGCCGGACATCCATCCCATTGGAACCAGGCTTGGCTTCGCAAGCCTAGAGGCATGCCATCCCACATATTACCATTCTCGGTCTCAAGGAATTCATGGAAGTTTTCAGAATTCAGCCGCTGCGGTAGTACGTAAGGACCAAATAAATTTCCATTGTAAATTTCCACCCACACATTGATACTAAATTCGTGTTGGAAATTTCGTGGTCTTATTTCATGTGGATTTTACGTGCCCACACATGCTGGTTGTGGAAATTTACAAACCCTCGTCGAGTGAAACATGACTCGTCGGTTCATAAGACATTATTCAAAAAATTATCATCATTTTGAACCGAGTCCAGAAGCCACCTACAAAATACCATTCTGCATTCTTCATCTTCTGGATGTGAGTCCTGAACTGGTTGAATATGAAAGGGTTGCCTATGATCTTGTTTAATAATACGCTTGAATAGTAGTTTTGGGAATTGCAATGGTTCTAGACACTCTTCTTTGACTTGTCTTTGGATCTTTATTAAATTCACGCAGGACGCGATTATTTCTTCTTACTTGACTGGCGTTACGATGATTAGGATGTTCTTGGGTGCCAACTTAAACTTTGCGTCACAAATAGGTTATGCACATTCCCAAAAACTTTACGATGTGTCGTCTATTAGGAAATCGCCTTCGATATTCCTAAACTGATTGCAATGCGTTAGTTACCATCACAAAATCCATAAATAAAGTGCATATCGGCGTATTTTTGATTAGTGAATCGAAAAGGCATTTTGTTGTTTTTAATCGCCTACTTCATAACGGTTACGTCCATAGGTACTATTTTAATAGTATTATAAACTTTAAATTAATTTATCTCGAAAACCTAGCCTCCAACAAAGATTTTACAAGAGTGACTTTATTTTCTAAATTGATCTAGAACCAACTAAGTGATCATTTTTAAAAATAGGCAGTGGGCTAAAAATGGGGAGGAAAAGTGACACCTCTCCCCTGTATCTACGCCCACTACAGGTTTTTGACAAAAGTTACTTTTGTCAAGTAATAAGAGTCTATTACATAAGTACTTCTACCAAATTTGTCAAAATCGCTTCAATGACCTGAGAGTTATGATAAAAAACGATTTTCAAAACTAAACTTTGAAGGGCTGTATCTTCTTTGGGGAGCGTTTTGAAAAAAAAAGAAGTATGTATATCGACTTATTTTTCGATGGACTATCGAATGGTGAATTATTGCTACTATAACCTGGACCAATCTATACATGTGATTGTGACAATAGCGCTATAGGCGATTTAAACCACATACTCTTTTTATGTTCAAAATATACAAGCACAAAATATTAATACAAAATCTTCAAAACAAAAAAATTGAATTTCCATATAATTTAATCTACATCCTAAGTTTTAAAAATTTCAAATAATACAAAACAATATTTACTTTTGAACAAAAATAATATAATAATATAAAATGCCTGTAGCTCCTGAACTATTAGGACTTGACACCATTTATGGGCACCGGTAATTCTTGACCTTATAATTGTTACCGGTTCTAGGGAATTATTGTGGGTTAAATATACCCACTACTTAAAGAGCAAATGTGAAAAGGGTTTAAATTTATTGATATACGTTCAAAAACAAATGGGGGTGCAGATCGGCGACTTGCATCCCAATTCTATACAGCATACGTTTGCTCGTTGTTGAATTACTGAGTGCTTAGTATGGATCGTCATCAAAAACAATTTACTTACTGTAGATAGAATACAGTTCTAAGCTTTACGAACATGCTTAAGTGTAATGAAATCCTTCCCAACTTATGCATTACCAGCTGAAACTCAGGAACCTCCATTATCACTAAGACATGGGTATTTATCAGCAAAATCAATTACAACAATTAAAGTCTATAATCCCATTTTGATTACTTTTGATGCTTACTCAGATATGTTTCAATACAATAATGTACCGATATTTAACAAAATCCCGTTATTATGTATGGAATATGAAGTTCAGTTAGCAAAATCGACAGTTTTAATGCGTAATTATACGGAAAACAATGATCTAAACCAATCAATAACTAAATCGATAATGTTTGAGTTTAGAGATTTTACGTGCATATTCACAGACAGTTCTAAAATTTACAAGGTGTTGGTGCAGCATTTTATATCTACAGTACCGAGTATCTGCTAAATTTAGATTGCACAGTAATTGTATATCTACACTGTTGAGGTATATGCAATTAAAATGGGTCTACAATGAACAATGAGCACTCAAAACCAAGCTGCAAAAACAGTAATTTTATCAAATATTCTCGCACTATTCTAAATGCTTTAAACAATTTCTGCTAAAATAATAATTATTCAACATGACCTTATCTACAATATTAATCATATACGATACCAACTTGAAAACAAGGATTCACCGTAGTCTATGACTATTTCTAGGTTAAAGGGTATTTTGGAATCAAAGAAAATGTAAGAACGGATGTATTTTTTTTCTAACAAAATGTTTTCTTAATTCTCTAAAAAGAACAAAAAATTGTCTTAACACAATTAGGTCTATAAAATGTGATGTTAGTGACTTCTTTCATCGCACACATTGACGGGGCCTCTGTATATACGAACATAAACAATGAGTAAGACTAAGTAGAAGTTTGAAATGTATTAATTAAAATAGTAATATAAATTAATTATAATTTTAAAGTTACCTTTACCTTATCAAAGTTTCTTAACAAAAATGTAAATTATTTAAAAGAAAGTGTGATTATGTAACTTTTTACTTAATATTTAATATGGTGATCAAAACACTATTTTTAATATTTTTGTTTCCATTTTCATTGTATGATATGTATAGGTATAATCAATACGTATCTAAACGTGTTCGTTATCACATTAGTCATCATTAGCAATATTTGATGTCTATCATAGTGTTGACTTAATTGAAATTGATGTTCACTTCTAATAAAATTATGAACGACTTATTTCAGATTATTTAATTAACTAAATCGAATATTGTGTAATGGGATTTTACCTCAAGATTATATGTGAGGTCCCTGTTAGAACCCAACAATGTATTTTTTAGTATTTGATCTGAGGATTATTACTAACATAGGCCCTATTAAGAAAATTGCAATTATTCATTATTTAATATTTTAAATAATGTATCAAAATATTAAATTGTACTGTTGGGTTCAAAGTTCGGACACATATCGTGAAACCAATTGTACATAATTAAACCATTATCACATATTTAATCGATAATTACGTTTCTCTTGATGTGAAATTATTCTCACACTAAACAGTGTTCAATTATGAACGCATTTCAAATTTAAAATGTAAATAGCTTATGTGAATTGTAGTGAAAATGATTTAATTAAACGTTTAAAGCACCACGCTTGTCTAACTATTAAAGTCAGTCTAATTTTAAAGATTAAAATTTACGGAAATAATAACGGAAGCAGATTGTTGTAACTGAATATCGGATTAATTAATATTCTGATCTTAGTAATTAAAATTTCTAAAGCAATATAGAAAGTGCTGCCACGTTAAATCAAATCCAATTATAATTTATCTTAAAATTGATCGATATAAATGGTAGTTATTTTATGGAAATTTAAGCTTTTAATTCATTTATTTCCCAAGTTTCTTTTAAAAACGTAAATTTTCTATTATATGAAAACAATTTATAACTTTTTTAAATTTTCTTTTCAGATGTGGATTTATGGATTAGGAGAAACACTGAAAAGAGCAGCATTAACAAGCCATGCTGCTACTTCACGATTAAGTGGAGAACTTTGTCAAGTTCTAACAGATATGACCAAACCTCAAGCTTCGGTTAGAGCTTCACTTATGAATTTACTCGATGTAAGTTACCTTACTTGTTTAAATGCTTAATAATCTTATTCGTCGTATAATCGGATCTGTGTGGAGAAGCTTTTCTCCCTGTCAAACGTTCGGTACTTGCTGTGAACTTCTACTAATGGACCAGTAAACTTTTCTTCCTTAGCAATCAGGGGCGTAGCTATCATACCGCCAGTAACCAAGGCGGCGGGGCCCGTAAGTAAGGGGCCCTGAACCGTTCCCGAACTAAAATTCATAATCTTAATTTCCTTGTGTGAAGCTTTAAAAATTTCGTATGCAATCAAATTGTTAATATGTTAATGTAATTCAGAATAATACATTCACTGCTTTTAATATTAAAAAAACTAAGCCTTTTTATCAAAGAAAACTGTTACTGTTTTGTCTTCCTTGCATTTTAATTGTTGTTTGTTATTGTTAGCTAAATAACACGTTGATTCTATTCTTTTTGTTCTCAAAATACGCAGCGATTTTGTTTTGGTTTAAATGCTGAGTGTTGTGTGATTGTATTTACTTTGGTGAGCGTTGCATTTCTTGTAAATGGGATCATTATTTTTGTTTGTTTTGCTTTTAAGCATGTTTTATGCTGGGCTTATTACGTTTCCGTTATAAAAATTTTACAATTTATAGGACAAAATTAAATTAGTCTTCTCATTGTTTTACTTGAATCGAGTTCGAGAGTTGTTCTTACTGATCCGACAAAATTGTAAGTCGTGTATTTTAAACAAAATAAAAATAAAATTGACAGTGCTTAATATTTGTTAATTTGTTTGATAGTTCGTTGTTATTAGTATTTATAAGACAGTGTAGAACAATAAGTGATAGAGTTTTATATTTATCACAACCAACCGCTTAGAAAATGAGCGACCGTAAATCCAAAAGTGGAGCTCAAAAAGGAAAATTAAGCAAGAATTGCAAGAAAAACTAAGTAAGTTACCAAAATTGATACATTTCTTTTGCCTATATCTCAAACACAACCGCAACCTTCTACTTCAAAAATGATAACCCTCAATTGCAGTTGACAATACCCGAAGTATTAGAGACAGAAAATTGTTACCTAAGCCTAAGACTGGGCATATGCTTGAAGATTATCACAGTGTAGGCGAAAGTATAGGCGAACTAAGGGAAGTGGAAACAGAAGCGGCAGTTATTGATAACGACATGGGACATTATCTAAAACCATAACTGATAATGAAAACGACTTATAATAGAGAAATCTTCTTCAAGTGAAAAATTTCTCGGACCGTTCCCTAAAGACCCTAAACAGTTCAATAGATGTTTTTCAAGGAAATTTTACCAATCACAATCTTCATATGGACCTGTCCCAAGATTCTGGTTGTACTATTCAAAAATATTAGACGCTGCTTACTGCGAACCTTGTTGGTTATTTTCTTTGCAAGAAAATCAGTGGCGATCAGGTGTTCGAGATTGGAAAGGCCTCTCATCTAAAATTAAAGTTCACAGTAGTTCATTAAATCATATTCAAGCATGTACTATCTATAACGCCTGGAAAAACAATACAACTATAGACGAAGAGACTGAAAATGAAATTCGCAACCAAGCATCTTTTTGGCGAATGGTTTTGCAGCGCTTATTTGACATTACCCTTAGCCTTGCAACCAGTTCATTGTCATTCCGGGGACATCGTGAAAACATGAAGCAAGGACAACAAAATAAGAACGCACACTGCTATGGAAATTTTATATCAGCAGTAAACCTTCTAGCTAAGTATGACGATGTTATGAAGCAAGTTATAAACATGCCCAAAGGTACTACTAGATATTTGAGCCCAACAATACAAAATGAATTTGATTAATTGTTTAGGACAGAAACTACAGAAAATACTCTCGTGTCAGAAATAAACTCGTCTCTCTATTTTTTCATTAATATTGGATACAACCCAGGACATTTCAAAACTAGACCAAATGAGCATTGTAATTAGACACGCGCATATTGTTAGGAACGATAGATTGGAAGCAATTGATGTAGAAGTGAAAGAAAACATTTTTAGGATTTTACGCAATAAAAGACCATACTTCAGAAGGGTTAGTAACAGAGGTGTTAAGTGTATTGAAAAAACACAATGTCAATATAAAAAGATGCTATGGACAAGGATATGATGGGGCAAATGTAATGAGTGGTGTTTATAATGGTGTTCAGCAAAAATTAAAGCAGTTCAACCAAATGCTGAATTCTTACATTGTGCTAGTCATAATTTAAACTTAGTGATTAGTGATGCAGTTAAAGGCTGTCGCGAAGTGAACAATTTTTACAATTTTACAAGATTTATATAATTTCTTTGGAAATAGTATAAAACGGTGGGATTTATTATCAAGCTTTACAGGCGATTCCGTCGTGACAATTAAAAAATTAAATCCAACAAGGTGGTCAAGTAGAATAACTTCACTTGCAGCAATGAAACTACGATTTACCGATGTAATTAAAGCTCTCACAAAAATTAACCTAACGAGTAAAATCAAAGACGAAAGAGCAGAGGCTGTTCGTATAATGAACAATATGCTGCAATACGAGTTCGTATTTTTAACTGTTGCACTTCACTATTTATTGACTGAGATTAATTACGCATCAAAGGTATTGCAAAAACAAACTATTGACTTGGATGAAGCTGCTTCGACTTTGTTAAGAGTAAAAACCAAGGTATCTAATTACCGTAATCAATTCGACGTTATAAAACAGAAGCAGCAATTATTGCTGAAAAATGGGGAATTCAACCCACTTTTAAAAATAAAAGAATGCATGTCGTTAAAAACAGTTTGACGAATTAACATTCGACCATCGGTTTAAAACAAGAGAAAACTTTTTAAAGTAAATGTGTTCTTCACAATTGTGGATACAATAACAAATCAAATAACAACAAGGTTTTCTGGATTTAGCGAAGTGAGCAGTATGTTTGCATTTTTACAACCGGAGAAGTTAATAAATTGTTCTGAATCTGAGATTAGAGGGTGTTGTGAAAAACTTCAAAATAAATATCCTGAAATATTGTCTGCAGCGTTCACTATCCACAAATCGTGAATTAAATGTGTCTATGACTATTAAGGATTTATACCAGTTACTTTTAAAAATATAATTCTTTGGAAAGTGATTTTACAGAAGTATACACGATAATTTTACTATTTTGTACGCTACCGATAACTACTGCATCTGCAGAAAGATCTTTCAGCAAGCTTAAATTATTATTAAAATTATTTAAGAAGCAACATGGGGCAAGAACGGTTAAAGTATTTGGCAATGATATCCATTGAAAATGATACTGCTAATAAATTAGAATTAAAAATGTCATTCAAGACTTTGCTATGGCTAAAGCGAGGAAAAGAAATTTTTAACTTTTGAATTATTACGTATTATATGAGTATGTATAATGCAGTACCTAATATGCGTTTCCCAAGCAACGGAATTTAAGTTGTAACTACAATTATATAAATGTAGTATGATTTTTTTGGTTAGTTTTTTCTTGTAGGTACTTATGATTAATTTGTAGATTTTACTGATCCAGAATCTTCTGACACGTGATTATCCATTGCAATATATTTGATGTTTTGATGTGTACTAATCCATTACTAACCATCCGTTAATAATAGTAATTTCTATGTCAGTAGGGCGTTTGTACTTTTTGTATATTTTTTATTATAAAATTATAAATATTAAAAAATGTAAGTTAAATTTTTTTTTTATTTATTTAATATATATATGTATGTATATATATATTTTAAAAGGGGGCCCCATTTAATATTTTGCGGCGGGGCCCAAAATTCTAAGCTACGCCACTGTTAGCAATAAACTAACTACAATTCAATGAAATCAAACGAGTAGTTACATTGATTGAACAGAGTCTTTTAAAACTTTTAAAAGTTATTTTGTAAGGTTTAAATTAGTTTTAATTACTCATTTTCTTACGAATGAAATTACCTATTTTCACTGACTTGCATAAAATGATCAAGGATGTTGTAAATTTTAACAATAAGTTTTGCAACACCTAGTGTCGACTCGTGTTAACGATCACGTAATAAATGCATTCGCATTAAGCAACTTTATAGACAGATATGACCAAACAGTAAAATAAATTAATTATAATGTAAATTTTTCTAATTCTAAGGCGAATCGAAATTAAAAGCAGGTCTTGATGATTATAGCTTATTTATTTAATAATAAGGTTTATAATAAAATTTTGTTTCTTATTTTAAATACAGATTGAATTTTAAAAACCAGTAATGAAATTTTGTTTATTCTAACAGTATTTATGTTTGATGAAATAACTTTTGTTAATAAAAGTATATCTGAAACATCGCTGAAATATACTTTCAAGGTTCTGAAATGAACACTAGGTGGAGTAATAATCATTACTAATTGAAAACTTTTTTTTTTTTGCTATTTTGTTGAATTAAGATGTACTGAATGTTTCATATATTATAATTTTTAGACAATTTTATTCTGTTTTGTTTCACACTTACTGTTCTGTTAAAAAGAAAGTGGTAAATTAATACACGTCAAAAATTTGTTCAATACCGTCTGTATGTTTATTTTCAAACGAAATGCTTTTGTAGGTCTCTTTCATATCAACTGCATGTAGTAAGTAATTATTAGAAAATTTAATTATTTTATTTAAATATGCTTTTCTACAACCAAGTGAAGAACTCGTCTTGTCATTAGAGTTTTCATTGATGAAACACTCGATTTTCTGTTTCTTTTTTTTCTATTAATATGCTTAATGTTAAATGGCCATCTCATTTCAAATCACCCAATATAAATAAAATAGTTGCTTAACATTTATTTATAAGCTATAGTTTTTTTCTGGCAGTCTGTTGGAATTAAATCGTGGTTTGCAAAAAGTTTAATAGACCTGTTTAGTAGTGACGTCACACTCAGTAGGAAAATAACTATTTCAAATAGCATATTTTATTATAAATTTAAATTAACTTTTATACTACAAATACATGCGCAGAAAATCAGCTGGCGGAACAGTAATTTTAGAAATATGCACCGGCTTAACCTTATACTTTATAATTACGGTTTTCCTTTATTGTTCTTGTTTCTTTATTAGCTCATTTATTCGCTTACTTCATTGTTTGTTTTTATAATATGTAATTTATAGATTAATTTAATAGTATTTTATAGTAATAAGGTTACGGTTAACCAGGTATGTATTTCTAAAATTACTGTTCCCGCTAACTGATTATCTGCGCATGTAATTGTAGTATAAATTTAATATTAATTTATAATAAAAATATGCTATTTGAAATAGTTATTTTCCTACCGAGTGTCAGAAAATACCCTAATAATCCGAATTTATGTATAAACTAGAAAACTAGAAAATTGACGATCGGAATAGGACTTCATCCATTGGCCGAATTCATATCATGCACCGTGAATGATATGAATTATTTTCACACTGGTCAGTGAGATTTTTGAAGTTTCGATCTCAGGTTGCTACTTTGATATGTGTCACTTTCGTGACAAGCCGTCTAAAATAGTTATTTTCCTACCGAGCACGATATTTGCACTTTGCACGAGTTAGGAACAATATTTTTAGACGGTTTGAACAACATAACTGAAACTAATTATTAATTTCCAATTCCATCGGAGACAAATTCCTCTATAATCTGGATACCTTAAACCGTTGCTATGGTCATGTTGTTTATTATTTTAAATTGTTTCTTATTCTCGCTGTGAATTTCTGAATTTCTAAAAAGTGTGTTATCTCCTCTAAACTGTAAACGATAAAATATTGATAGTGATCTGTAAACTCTGAAATATGGATAATGATGAAGATAGTATTTTGAAGCAGCAAATGAAACCAACCTCAAGTTGTTGCCCCTAAATCCCGGCAACGCTATGAGGAAGCTTATAGCAAGTTTATGGAGTGGCGAAAGCAAAACAGGGTAAATTCTTCGTTTTCGCAAAACGTCCTGCTTGCGTATTTTGAGAGCTGTCGAAAAAATTGTCCCAAGCACATTAAGGACGCAATTTTTTATGATAAGAAGCACGCTTATTGTTTACCAGAATACTAATATTAGTCAATATCCTAAATTGAAATCCTTTCTGAAAAGAATGTCGCAAGGATACAAACCGAAAAATCGAGAACTTTAACTGCTGAAGAAGTTAATAAATTCATAAAAGAAGAATTTGCAGACGGCAAATATTTGTTACCGAAAGTAAGTACATCCCTATGAACTAATCCAATTACTGATAACTTGAATAATGAATCAGAATCATCCATCATGACAACTTCTTCAACAATTGTCAAATCATCAAATTTAGCAAAATTCAAATAAAAAGTAATACATTTCAATAACTGCACATTTAATAATGTAACTTTCTAGTTCTATTAATAAAGATTTCATTCAAATAATAATTGTGCACAATTATTTAAATCCTAATAATCCGAATTTGTGTATAAACTATAAAACTAGAAAATTGACGATCGGAATAGAGACTTTATCCATTGGCCGAATTAATATCATACACCGTGAATGATATGAATTATTTCCACACTGGTCAGTGATATTTTGAAGTTTCGATCTCAGGTTTGATATGTGTCACTTTCGTGACATGCCGTCTAAAAATGTAATATTGGTACTAGATGAAAGATAAAGGTTCAGAACTAGTGAACCACCTTTTATTGACCTATTTTTAATATAACTCTTAAGTCCTTGTACTTAAGGTTCACTTTTCGTCCACAAATTTTGCAAAGTACCGAATTTTGAATTGAGCGGTAGGTTCGTGATGTCACACTAAACGGGTCTATTGCCAAGCTCTTTTTAAAGATACCAGAACAATTTGAAAACCAGTGAATAATCAAATAAAGTTGTAACACCCCAACGCCAGTTGGGCCTTTTCGAGGAGTGTTCCCAGGGAATTTATTTCATTCAAAACTTCTGGTCTTTCTTACTGCTTGACGTTTTGGTTTTAGCCATCTCAACTAACTAGACTAAAACGTGGAGACCTGATTACGACCTATCGTATATTACATAACTCATATTCTCTAGATTTAAGTTCATTTTTTTTATTCTAAATAAATACTCACGCTTACGCGGTCACTCTCTCAAACTGAATCATGAAAACTATCGTACTAGAAAAAAAAATTTGTATAACAGGGTATTCGAACAATCTACCAAATAGCGTCGTTGGTGCTACGTCAATTAATAGTTTAAAAACCTTTTGGACAGTAGCCTTTAAACTTTTGCCTGTTTACGTATTATGTAATGCGCCATTTACTTGTTTTTTTAATGTTATAGACATTTTGAGTGTTATGGGTTTAAACCCCACCCTTATTTAAAAAAATTCTCGAACGCTCCTCGTGAAAAAACAACTGGCGTTGTAACTATAACATATTAAGGGAGTTACAATTTTGCATGAAATAAACTTCAGGTATAATGGAAGACAATATTGTATTAATCGTTACATCTTAAGACCATACATTTTTTATGAAAAAATACAGGTTTATTAATAATATATTATGTCCTACAAGTTTTAGTCTTTCTTTTTCTAGAGCTCTTCAAAAATGACCGAAAGTCTTTTAACATCAATTTCTCCAGGTCAATATCAAAAAAGGGACTGATTCAAAACAAATTCTTTTTTTTCTTTGGTTTAGAGTAGGTACCTAATAGAGTAGTGAATTTCAGTAGAAACGTTTCGAAAGAAAATTATTGTTTAGTGATTTGTGATTTTGCAGAAAACTGCATCTATATTAATATGTTACGTCGTTTGTGCGTCCTCACCTTCGTTTTTACCGAATACTCTCGATTCATTTTACGAATTAACATTTTACGAATTCATAGAGTACATGCGAAAATCGACCTTTTTTCAAATTCGTCTCACATTAGACGGCTTGAGATATTTTTGTTTAGGCAAAAGTTTCGAGTTTACGAAAGATGTGTCTTTATTTTTCGATTTAGATTTTTTTGTACGAGGGCATCTTCGAGGTTAAAAAAAATGTTAAAAATTGTCAAAAAATTTCAAACAAATTGAGTCGTAAGTTGACCACAACTCGCTTATTTATGGACCGATTTTCAAAATTCAAAAAGCATCATACGCGGATAAAGAAATAAAAATTTTTGGCCGTTTCAGTTTTGTATGACCTCGCGTGTTTTCAAAAGTTATAAGCGAAAAACGTTTCCGACAAAATTTCATTCGAAAACTAAAACGGCCATAATTTCTAAATTATAACAGATAAAAAATGTATTTAAAAAAACGTTCCTTTTATGACCCTATCACATAATGTTTAATAAAATTTATCATTTTTAAAATTTTTTTCAAGCAATTTTACATTGTTATACGAATACTGTAATTTTTATAACTCCGGAACCATATTACGTAAAAACACGAATAAAAAATCAAAATATTCGTAATTTTGCAAATTTTCGAATGGTTTAACTGTAGAGGATTCAATTTCACCCAAAAAAAATCTTCGTATGCACGAACTTGATGACTCACACACGCGTAACTGCGAGCGTTATGCGAACCAAACAGTCAATTTCACCTAAATAAACTTTGTTGTATTACGTTAAAGCGGTCGAGCCAATAAATCCGGTTCTAAATATTTTTTAATAAATAATTTCTATTCGTACTACATCTATATCTTCTATATTAATATGTTATGTCGTTTGTGCGTCCTCACCTACTCTCAATTCGTTGCGAGCGCACACCCGAATACTCTCGATTCATTTTACGAATTCACATGGAGTATAAAAAAATTTACGTACGTCTACTCTAAATGCATAAAACTGGATGTGTTGGACCTACCAAAGTACTATTGAACTATTGAAGTCGTCTGAATTATTAATCGGCAAATCGGAAAAAAAAACTTCAATTTCAAGAAACCTTTTTAATTCAACAAATGTATTCTAACATGCAGCGTTTATGGTGGTCGGTGAAAGCCATAATGTCAACACAATCATAAATTGAGATTAAATCTGTCAGAATTTTCAAATGTACAAGCTAAGCTACGATACACCTGTTATACCTTGCTTTGTCGTTTATGACAAAGTTTGATGAAAATTTTTTTGAATCACGCGTTACCTAATGTTAAAATGACTATGTACTTTAGCAATAGCGTAAACAAACAGAACAAAAATAAGCAAAACGTCGTTAATGTCTGCAAACACGAAAATGATTTTGGTTTACTAGCAGAGTGTAATTGCATTGCTTCATCACACGGAAAGAATTCTTGCGATAGCATAAGTGGAACGATGAAACGGAAAGTTATACCAGCTTCCCTCAAAGACCTTACACAAAACTCCTGTATGTATATGTATCTGTTGTTGTTTATCCGTGAAAGGAATTGGTTGCTAACACAGATACGTCTCCATAAATCACAATGAAATAACATGTGGAGTGCCTACAAAGAAAATAGTACGAAATGTGACTCCGTTGGAACTTACATCAGCACCTGGTAAAACACACAACTTATGAAATCAAAAAACAACTTTTATTTGAAGTAAAATGTGTAAAATGAATATTTTTGTAAATATTCCCAAAATTCGAGCAGATAAATGGCTTGACAGATTATATCATTGTTATAAATAACACATGCCAAGTTTCATAAAAAATCGGTCTAGTTGTTCTCTTGATATCGTGTTTATCTACGGTCGGTCGGACGGTCTTCATCCTGACAGAAGTTTTTTGTGTTAATATAATGTACTAACCCAGATTCATCGGAATAAATGAAACAAATGAGTGTTGAAGTTTTCGTAATTATAATAAATGTTCATGAAAATCTATAAACTATACATTTTGTTAAATTAATTCTTAGATGCCGAGTTTAATCACATGCCAACTTTGTTTAACCCTGTATATATTAATTCAATGTTAATGCTGTTAACGCCATCTGTGCGATGCAAAATACTTATTCCCTTTAGTTTTGCTCCTCTAACGAAGGGAAGAAGTACGTCACTTTACCTGCTCGCTGCAACTTACAGAGATGTACCCTTTGCTGCTGTAAAATATGTGTTTTTCTAAGTGTGAATACAGTTATTTTATGGTAATGCACATTATTGAATCAAACCCAATGCCAACAAACTTCCTTCTAATCTAACTTAATTACATGTTTTAATTTAGAGGAAATTTATGTTCATTTTGAACAGAAGTCGTTATTGAATAGAAAATGAATGTATTTGCATTTTCACCTAGTTTTTAAATGGAATTTGTATTAGTGCGGTATATTTAAAAACGATTTGAGGAATGATTTTTTTCAAGAATGGAAACTAAAGAGCATTTCTAAAGTTACTTATTTTGTATGTGTTGTGGATAGATACTAAGGTATCCAATATTTTATTTACATTTTAATTTTTTTGTTGCAATACCCGTATGTCAGGATTTTTATTGGTTGAGTTGACTGTTTGGTAGTACAATGAATGATTAGGTTTATTTGCTAACAAGAAATAAACCGTATGTGTATTAAAACACTGGCAACAAAACTATTGAAAAAGTTTCAAATTAATTCAAAATTCTATTTAAAAGAGTAACAACTTAACGTACTCGAGAATAATTGCTTTTTGATAAATCTGGCATTTAATCAAGCGCATAATGAATATTGTGCTTAATTGAAATATTTTCAAATACAGAATATGATTTATCTACAAAGCTGAATGAAATTTACTTAGAGAAATAAGCGTGATTACAAAATATATAAATATTTGATGTTAATGATAATAACTACACGTTGAACCAAATTTTTATTAATCTTTGATGAAAGAGTAAACCCTTACATTATAAAATTTTGTAAACTAATTATCAATTTAAATTTACTTCGAACGCCGAAATTTAGTGCTAGTGGAATTCTCTGAAGCCTCTTTTACATTCAGAATTTGCAACAAGTTCCCCTAAGTTCAAGATAAACGTCGACCAAACCATCTGACTCTACTTTGTAAAACGGGTTCGGTAGCGGCCCCGTAAATCATTAGGGCACGTCCGGGAGAAAAGCAGCTCATGCTTTATCTCCGTATGGTTTTCTCTTCGCATGGATTTTCAAATGTAGTAAATTATTTTAATTTTATTTTATTGCGTTAAAATTTTTGAGGTAAAGTTGTTGGAACACAAGAGCTTATATCGAAACTGGTAAATATTTTTCGTTGCTTTTTATAATTTATAAATTTGAACAGTTTGGTACAAATTACGGTTTTATTGAATTATTTAT
Organism: Abscondita cerata; assembly: GCA_030710515.1. NCBI lineage: Eukaryota > Metazoa > Arthropoda > Insecta > Coleoptera > Lampyridae > Abscondita > Abscondita cerata. Next base: position 27,756 of record JALBCR010003420.1, on the reverse strand, counting down.
TACGTGAATTTACTAGTTGATTACTTGTTTTGCATTAAATTATATTATTAAAGGACGTTTACTTGATAGCAATACATCTGGATTAGTTGCACTTAAATTTCAATAAATATTATCCATTATTATTTAAGTAGTGTTTTATACTTCTGGCCATGATGAATTATTTCTTTGACTAAATTAAACTAAACCTATATTCAATTTATAACATCTCAGGGTTTTGACTTAAGAAAGAAATATCTTTAAACAAAACGTTTTAATGATCGATAACATAATAACTTAATCAGTTAATGTAATATATATATGGAAATCATGAATCTAATTAATAAACTAATTTGACAATTAGAATCTATTACTTTTATTTATGAATTCCATTGATTGAATACATGGAAATATAAATATAAAAAGTATTAATTCTAAACATGTTTGAAAATTTTTCCATTGTTTTAATTTAATGGTAATTTGAATGTAATACACTTATTTTGAGTAAGTATACGCTTTCTTTGTAATCAATAAGTAAGTTATTTCGTTTCTCTTTCTTACTTGTTACCTATTTTATAAAAAGAAACTAAACTGTATTGATTCATTTAAGTGTTTGGTGGCGTAATATTTATTAGATTTGTTTCAAGAACACTCGTTCATGCCCATTAATTTAAGAACTTAATTCTATAGGGTCTAGAAACAAATAAGTAAAAGATTTACTGATTTAACGAAAATTGTTTCTTCCTGCAACAAATATCACCACTCCAATGAATTTACTCACCTAAATAAGAAAAAGATCGTAAAATAAATGAAGTGCGAATGGTGTAACTAATGAATTGTTGAACGAGGAAACAATAAAGATTTGTCTCTTCTACTAACTGCATTAACTATTCTTTATATGAGTCAACGGTTGAAAATTACATTTTATTGGCATTGCAAACATTACCGAATGTCTCTCTACAATTGAATTAAGAACCATAAATGTCAGGAGCAGATTCTAAGTTAATTTTTTGTTAAAATGCAACTATATGGTGTGTCCCGAATAATCTGAAGCATTCTGTTTAATGTGGGGAATTTAAAAGTCCTATTTATATGTCCCCAAAGTGTTTTCGGATATTTTCACCATGAGAACACTTAATAATGTGTACTATAGAAAACGTTTTGCGTAATAATTTCTAAAATTAAACGAAACATATTAAAAATATTTGAAAAATATTTAATAATGTTTTAAAACGTACTAGGGTTCAAATCTCAATCAGATTTCTTTTTAGTTATATTATTATTTTAAAAGAACAGCGTTTAATTTCTATCGGTAAAGAGGTATAAGTTTTAATTTTTTACTTGAACTGGCAACTGATTTATTTATTTAGTTTAATTGTTTAATAATAGGGGTTTTGGATATCGTAAAATTTTCTGCACATGCGCATGTATCATTACGCATGCGCAGAAGAAACTCACGTAATTTCAGCATTTGATTTTACGATATCCAAAACTCTCTAATTGAATATTCTTCTAATAAATCCATTGCCAGTTCAAGTAAATTATGTCTCTTTACCGATGGAAATTAAATGCTATTCTTGAAAATAATAATACACAACTAAAAAAGAAGAAAAGGCTAGGAGGAGGTTAAATTTTAGAAACTATTACGCAAAACGTTTGCTAGTACACATTATTAAATGTTCTAATAGTGAAAATATCCTAAAAACACTTTGGAGACATATAAATCGGACTTTTCAAATTCCCCATCTTAAACATAATTCTTCAAATTACCCAGGACACGCTGTATACTTCATTAACCTGAAATAGTATCTTCTACTATTACTAACTTACTTTTTAAATAAATATTAGAAAATCGTGCTACATATATAAATACATTAATGTTTTAGGTAATTTTATTATTTCGTTTTATTTTACTTAATTTGCTAGGGGCAATGTTATTTATCATTCGGAGTGGAAAATTTCGAGCGCGAGCGTTAGCAAGCGTGAGGAACCACGAGTAGTTGAGGAAGAACCACAGTAGTAGAGGAAGGAACCACGAGTAGTTTACTTGTGGTTTCGAAACGAAATTTCATTCTAATTTATAGAATATATCTAATTCACTCGATTTTTATTCATTTTATAAAATTTAAATTAATACTTGCCTAAAACGTTGCATTTACATTTGACACTGACAATTCAGAAAACCATGGCTGTCTAATTATTATCGTTGAGCATAATTGCAGAATATTCATTCTGTTACTTGTTATTTAATAAAAATACATGCAAAACCTATAAAAGCAAGTTTTTGAATAAATATTCATTTTATCTTTCTATTATTAAAATGATTTCAAATTACTATATTCCACCAATGGTCATGAAGAAAAATTTTTCTATGTTAAAAGGGGTGTGATTTAAGAAAGTAACATGTAGAAAAATTAGTTGTAAGAATATCTAAAGAAAACCTTATTTTTACGATTCCTAGTAATCCAGATAACCCTCTGCAAGTACACCTTATGTGTACTGCCCTACCAAACAAAAAGTCATCTGAATGTGTTGTAGTTTTTGAGTAATTTACACTTTTGTAATTTTGTTGTTACTCTGAATTTTCTAGTTACTTGTCAAAATATGTATCTATGACATTCTAGTGTAGTACAGAAAGTTTTCATGAAAATCTCCAGATACAACTTTTTTGATTAACATAGCAGTATAGTTCTCAAAAATAAATATTCTTACCGTAGAATGTAATTTTGAAGTGCAAAGTGGTTGCTTCTATGTATAGGGCCGTGCATAAATGCTTTCAGCGCTACCTAACGAAGAGTATGTGCATTTCTTTTGGTACAACTGGTAATTTGTCTTAACTTTGTATCGGTTTTTATTAATCTATTTGGGTTTGGATTCGATTAATTATTGATAACGTCAGTAGTGTAGTAGAAAAGTTCGACTAAATCTCTTGACAATTGTTGTCTTGTGGAATGCCAAAATCCGTACTATAACCGTTGATTGAAATATTGGTAAAGATAGTCAACCTTACGGGATTATGCGACCCCGAAATTTGTTCTAAACATCAGAGGTCGGTAGTATCGCTTTGTGCTAAGAAAATACGTCAATTGTATTGTAGAATTTACAGAACAGTATTGCCGATAAATGTGAAATAGAAAACTGTAATTTTGCTGATAGTTTATGCTAAGGCACGACATTGTTGCCAATGCATCATGCCGTTGATTGAAATATTGGTGCATTGAGTCAATGTTGACAAACAAACAAAAACATGCGTTCTACAATATACAAGAATTTATTGATTTTTGTCGACGTACTAATTAAATGTGTGTCCTTTGTTATATTTTTTTTCTATTGTCTGTTAATTGTTCAATGTAATAATATTTATTTGTATCTTTCTTACGTAAGGTTATAACAATGGTTATACCATCATGACAAACACATATATGTACAAAGATTGTATACATACACATGTGAATAAAGTTTATTATTATGAAAAAAAACCTGCAGATTTAAAAGTATTAATTTCGTAAAGAAATCGTTGAAAAACGTTCTCCCAAAAAAAACAATTTCTTTAAATACTTTTGAAAATTCCATACTCATATATTTATTACATTAACATCGTTTATCCGTTGAAAATGTTTTAAAATCTATTAGGCTTACGCAAGTAAATTTCTAAATTTTGGTCATTGAAATTAAAATTTTTTAACATAGAAACGCTATCCCTTTTTATGTTGGAACGAATGTTGAATTTTCTTATATTACAATCTAACGTACTCAACTGTTTGCATCTAAACAATATTATAACAAGCCTACTCATTTACTAAAGGTGTTGCTAAAAGTATGCAATTGTAGAATTTCTGACTAAGCCGATAAGGAATGTGACTCATAAACGATAATCCGGAAGACTCCTCGTAATACATTTGTTTCAATATGTTTTATGTATAGGATTGTATTAGGTACGTTATTATTTATGTGTAAATTGTTTGTAAATTATTACTATTATTTTAGATCAGTTGGAATTGTAATTTTGAAACAATGTTTATAATTAATGAGCTATTTTTACTTTAATTAAACTATTTTAATTCGAAACCATGATATTTTGATACAGTTTCAAAGAGTAAAATCTAACTTTTATCTCTACTAACAGATAACAAAGTGTCACTTTTCGTAAATTATTTTTTCCCTCGGGAAAAAAGTGAGTACTATTTTTAACACCAAATTTCCCTCAATAATTTTCTAATTCTATTGTAATATGATTTTCAATATTAAATCGTCATTTATTTCGTCACAGAAAAGAATAGTGTATTATACACGTATTATCCGCACCGCGTCGGGAGACAACACACCTCAAGCTAAAATCTAGTACTTTTATTTTTAGAAGTAATAGGAATAGGTTTTATTACCAAGTGAATTTAAATTTGAAGGTCTAGTGGAACCCACTTTCCCTAAAAAACACGGTAACTTGTTGCCTTTTGAATTGAAAAATTTGAAAACCAATTTTTATTTAAAATCCTTTTCAACTGAACACGTAAAACAAGTAGATACAAAAACCAATAATTTTGCGTTTCTGAACTCTAGTGGTATTTCTCCCAGTATGTTCTACTTTATTCCTAACGAAGTTATTAAATGACAAACAAATGTCAACATTATTATTTGCAAGTTAAAAAATAAAGTGCAAGCATAATTTGTAAAATAATTGTTTCTTATTTATCTAACACCGACCAAACCAAACTGTTTTAACAAATAACGCTTCGCATGTATTTTAGTAAATTATTAAAAAACATTGTCATTAAAATCCAAGATATGTATCATCAATGGTATTATTCATAAATGAAAAATTCGTCACTTTTAATTACTAGTTAATACGTTTACTAAATATTTGAAAACGTTGCAACATTGTATTGACAAAAGTAAATTTTACGGATTGTATGTTGCGCCATTTTTACAACGGTGGAATAAATTGAACTATTCTATTTCAAGAATCGTACACATTATAACTTAGCGCTTCAGTACAGGTGAAAAAAGTAAACAAAAACGCAACCCAACATGCATATGTGAATTGCATCCGTGATACAAGCAAATACAAGCGGTTGACTATCTTTACCAATATTTCAATCAACGCTATAACACAGAACAATCTATTAAGTTTTATAGCTTCCCTATTCGCTCTACGCAAAGGCATAGTGTATGAATACATAACTAAATATTCGACGGATCAAGTGAGTATTATGAGTAAGATGTTAATCAATTATCAAGGGCGGGAGTCACAGAATACATTGTAATTAAAATACACTATTTGAAATACATTTGTATCTATTTTATAATATTTCGCTAAGTATTTTGTATTTCTATGAATATTTTGGCCTGTTAATTATATGCTAAACACCTACTTTTTGTATTTATTCTCATATAATTTTGTTATTTAATGTTGAAGTACAAATTTTAATAACATCACATGGCTGTGTTGTGTTATACGTTGCCACACAACATACATTCAACACACATGAAGCATTTTTGTATTTGAATAAGCATATTGATACAGGGGATAAAATTGTTACCATTGATATTATTCTGTAAGAAAAAAAGCAACAAAAACAAATAAAAAATTACCAAATAATTTGTTCAAAATTACGAAGTCATGATTTTGTCATCCTTTTCATATTGTGATACCACCTAATCTGTTCCACCTGCTTAACATGATCATTTTCATGTAACAAGGACTGAATCATCAATGAGAAATGAAACTGGAAGATATCTTTGAAATCTTATATGGTCTGAATATTTTTTGTTTGGTTTCCCAAAAATGTTCATTATTTTTGGCCTCTTTCTATATTTATCTCGTACAGATTTTAAGGCTATTTCCAAGTACACAGTCTATTTGTTTTACTAGTCGAATCCTATTCGTTTATGGCTAATTGTGTTCCCAGAAATATGCTTGCAACTACCATTGAACCTTGCTATGCAGGTACACAGAGCACTTGCAACCTTTCTGGATTCATCTAACTACAAACAAGTACAAAAAGAAGTAACTCGTTATCAAAATAATATATTATAAAGCATATATTATCTGATGCATTACTTTAGCATAAATCCCTTGTGATCTTTCAACTAAATTGAGTACGTGTTTTCAATTTTTCTGCCTTTTATCTCGTTCTCCACAGTTTTATGAGCATAAAATATAAATTTGAAACCAAAATGTAATTCAACATCTATAAAGAGATTAAGTTTCAGTGCCAACAATTATGTTAGCGATTCTCTCCAGAGGGCGCAGAAAGACGCGAAATTTAAAATGTGCACGGTCCCCTTATTGCATTAATTTTTCTTGCTTCTTAACTTCATCTTCAATCTGTTTCTTAATTTTTATCGAATGTTAGTTACGTTTTGTTTTGCTGTACCCTTTCAATTATGTCTTATAACTACTACTTTTACATTTGGTAATAGTTGTTTTTAACTCTGTCTTTCTTGGCTTCCGTTTGCTTATTAGGAAGTTGCATAAAGACACAGACGAAATTCTTTTATTGCAGCGAAAACCCAAAACTTTCAACATAATATCTACAGTTTGGAAAGCGATCGCCTAGTTTACTTTTATTACGAAGAACTAAAATCTTTATCAAGATAAATAATTTGCAGAATCTTTATTTATGGATCTTCTTTTCTAACATGTTCAGTGATATCAACATGACGAATTTTAATACAGTTTATTTGAGAGAAATAATATATATTTGTTGCCTGTTTTAAAACAGCGCCGTCTAGCAACATTCACGATGGGTCGTGGGAGGTTCTTGTAGACAAATTGATGAGCAGAGATGCTTTCAAACGGATATAAATTGGGTGCCACCTACGTTCTTGGTAAGTCGTTCTAATCAGTAGGATCACAATAAATTATACAATAAAACAGTAATAATATAACGCATTTAGCAATACAGAGTAAGCACAGTATAAAATTTAACTACATATTATAGACACACACAAATACAGTCTATCAGTTTCGTCCAGTAATGCGGGCTCCTCCTCTCCGAGTGGATTGTGATGCCGGCTGTGGACGTCCTTCAGGTGGGCGATTCCTTCTCCAAACCGCAGCACAGAATTGGCGGTGAATAGTGGCAGCCCGCTTTATTACGCCGTTGACGATGTTGTTTTTGACACCAGTGGATTGGCGAGCTGATTGGCGGTAGAATTATTGCAGCGTGGCCAAATGCCCCGTACTCCAATCAATAGGGGTAGGAAGTTGAAATCCTTGCCAGGCCTTGTAATTGTCATAGACCAACCTCTTGTTTTTCCAAGACTCAGAAAGTGGTCGTTGTCCTTCCCAGCATATTTGTATGTTGGTGACGATGATAGTCTTTTGGTCACGGGCAATCACCAAATCAGGAATGAAGAGCTGAACGTCTTTATATCTGACAAGAGGTTCCACCTCTGTTGTCCAGCCTTTCCTTCTTGAGTGTCTAGCCATCTGTCTGGCTATCCCGTCGTGATGGGTAATCGGGCATCCTTGTAGGTCATGGCTAAGCCATTCTACTCTATTACATCCTGCCCGACAACGTCGCAGGTCTGGTGGGTTGGAAGGTAGACCGGCGGTAGGCAGATTGTTCTTGCGCAGCTGGACTGCTTTCACAAAATCCCGCCCGATCTATCCATTTGGGGTATCGAGCAGCCAATTACGGCTAGAGGCATCATCCGAGGCTCCTTCCAGTCCCTTACTAAGAAGACGGATGCTATCTCTTCTCTCCAATTTGTTTTTGGGTGCACCCTGCTAGTGAGCTTTTCTATACGACGTCGGAAGGACAGGGCATACCCAAAGGTGAGGACGGGTTGATGACGTCGTCTTCTGTTTTCGCAAGTTTATCCAAACGTCACTTTAAGATAGATGGAATACCGCCGAATACCGGCGTGAAGGAATTGGTCGCCCGTCGTCTTTGCCAGATGTAGCGTGGCCTTGGTGAAACATTTAATAAGCCTATCACACTCGCTCATTGTCGCCGCCGTGATCCCGGGGTCCGAAGTCCATAATGTACGCTTTATACGTGAAATCCTGTTTTAATCGGGTGGCTATCCACTAAACTTCAGCGACCGCGTTATTGATCCTGATTGTTAATGCAAATATTCGGTCGCAAAATAACGTGTACGTACAAACGTGAAAATTATTAAAGCGCAATAAAATGAATAGAGTAATCTTAAAATCTAAGTATTCATCTCTAACGTGGTGATGTTAATTGAAGGAAGTCGCTGATAGATGATAGAAATCGGGTTCTCGGAGGTCACAGGTGAAGGTTATCATGGTCGACCCGTTATCACGATTCTTTGGTGACGAAAAGACCAAATTTTTCTAGTTAGAAATAGCAATGATTGTTCCTCAGGTGTTCGACAACAAAGACTGAACCCAGCGCAAGTACAACGTAATGGCGCTTATCAGGCAAAACGGCCATTTCTTTACTTACGGTTTTCGAAGTATAAAAGTAACATATAGCGGATACTATTTCTACGGATTTTTTGAACCGTAATAAATTGATTTGGTACAAGAAAGTAATTAACGTAACGTTATATCCAACAAAATCTTTACCTAAACCAATAGTTTCTTAACTCATGTGAAGCTTCGAAAACCACAAATTTTAAAATGACAACGTTAGACGAGCAATACGCCATAAATAAAATCCCTACCATTTCACGAGAAAATAACAAGTGAATTAAGTTGCCTACACTACAGGGAGAAAAGTCACTCATGAAATAACTAAAATTCAAATATTTTCACTAGTGGGGCCGACATGAAGAGTTTAGCAAAAAAAAAACGTCACAATTGCTTGGAAAGCACAGCGGGCTGATGTTTTCTGGTTGATCCTTTAATAATTTTTCAAAGTATTTCAAATGGTTTACTATAAATACGTGAACGATCACCAACAATTTATTAGTATCAGTTCCAATGTTGCGTTATGAATATAACGTTCTACATTACTGAACTTTAAACTATGCTAACTAAAGAGGAAGCTCTATTATTGCCACACTTTCTAAATACATATGTATTCATGCTGAGAACAATTCACCTTTCATAAGTTCTGTCGTAATAACCCATAACTTTACATTGGAAGTTCGTATGTATTTGAAAAACTAACTATTCCATCAATTGAAAATATTTTTCTAGAGGAAAAGTGACTAATTCTTTTGACTTTTCTTTTAAATATTAATGAAATGTGTGCCAAATGAGTGTGTAGGCTTTCTGCACAACATATATTATTTGCTTCAATATAATAAAATAAATATGCTACTTATTTTTTATACTTCTTTTGCATTTTTGGTCTTGGAGAATTGACCTTAATAATTTCTGTATGAGTGAAGCAAAATTTTAGATTTGCCTACAATTAAATAATTTATCTAAAAATATCATTTTCTAAAACTTAACTCTAATTTTTCATTTAAAGCCAGAAATAGTCGCCACCTCATCGACAGTTGCCATGTACTCAGATTAATCAAAATGTAATATTTGTAGAAATCTGTAATCTGTCGGCTGTGAACTTATCAACATTGCCTCAAACCTAAGCCCATTTTTAACGCAATATTTCAAATTCTTTCCAACCAAATAAAATAGTAATCAGTGATAATTGCAAAATTACGAACGGCGCGCGAGGTGAGTTAATTTATAGGTACAAGATTTGGATTTAGTGTACTAGGTTTATTTGTTTTTAATGTGGTTTTAATCATTTTTTTTGATTATTTATTAGAATTGACATTAATTTTTGATTGTTTTTTTTTGTTGATAGAATGGACTACTATGATTTTTAATTTGATGTTGAATGCTTTTAATTATGTTAACTTTTGTTTGTGAGGATGTTTATGATAATTTATTATCCTATTTGATGCTAGTATTTTTGTAAACTAATCGGTTAATATTGGCTTGCCATTTCCTTTATTGATTAACATCACATCTAAAAGGGGATCTGGATCTGTCCATTTTTCTATTTCATAAGCGAACTTTAGATGTTGATTGTAGTTATTAAACAATTTGAAAGTAGTTTCACCGTCCGTTTTTTTGTATGCAACCACCCGGTTATCTGAAATTGAAATTCGGACAAACTGAAACGGGATTGTGAATCTAGGTTCGATTCCCCAAAACGTCAGTTACCATTTCAACGTAATAATTGATGTGTTTACGTATGGTAATTTTAGAATTTGCATTTTATTGATGGAATTCTCTTCATTTCTTTAAGACATTTGCTATATACCATTTTAATTAAGGTTAATTAGAAAATTAGCCACTTTTAATTGTTAATTACCGGAAAAGAGGTAAACAAGTGATTTTAGAATATACAATAAATAACGAATATACGTTCTGCATCAACATTATAAACAAAATTTGAAAAAAAAATTAAACAGTCCCACATCTAAAATCTGACACTGGATGTTTTTAAAATTCTTGTTATTTAATTTTATTTAAAATTTATAATCTACAAATTGACAATAACGTTAGTTGAATAATAACCTACTAAGCACATTCTTGTTGAAATAGTTACTATAAATTTAGAGCTTTTAGCTTCAATGTGACATATAAATGTTTATGAGCTTCTATGCAAAACAAGGACTACATAAACATTTTTGGATTATTTATTTTTATTTTATTATAATGTGCGCAGTAACTAAAATCTTGAATTTTTTGATCCGTTGAATCGAAGTATTGGTCACTAGCAATGTATTTGGGCATAATAAAACTCCATATAAGCAATCATCGAATTTCTTATTTTACGCGGGAAATATTTATGATGATTTCATTATTTTTACCTACTTAAGTTCCGTTATTTTTTTAAAACGAATTGATTGCTGGTCGACTGAAACAAACTGGTTGTACAAATCATATCTAGAAAATCCAAATAAACAAGTCGTAAAAGCTGGACACTTTGAAATAAATTAGGTTCTACAAATCAATCTGCTAAAACGAATACAATAACTTCACTTAATTCTTTTGCTTTTCGCCTGGTAATGTTTCAAACTTAATAAAAGTAGAGAAATCAATTATCACAAAAATGATAAAGTGTCTACAAAAGAAAAGAAAATTTACACTCATATCAAAAGATACATATATCCAGGACCTTTCACCTTAGAAGATCTAACATATGCATTAAGAAAGACAAAATCCAATTCAATGGAATACATCTAGAAATTTTGAAATTTTTCGGAAATTATTCTTTGCAGTGGCTACTTATGGGCTAAACTTCCTATAGACCTCGCTTCTTATCTGCCAATAATTGTAATTTATAAGGTTGTGGAAAGATTAATGTTTTAAAGAATTCATCCATTAATCGAAGAGAAATTACCAATTAAGCAAGCAGGATTTCGTTCTGGTGGAAGTTGTTGTGATGAAGTGTTGACATTAACAACTTATATCCAAGATGGATTACAGTGTGGTGGAAAGTAGGTGTACTTTTTAAATTGTTTAACGTTATTGATAAAGTAATTTGCGCCTTTTCATACTGCTATCCACCTTTTAATTTTATGATTACTTGCATTTCAAAACACTGCGCATGTTTTAGTATTTTTACATAAAGAGCCTTAGATGATAAGAACAAGTGTTTACGTATAGTATTGTAGCACGTTGTTGGTAGATAAAAATACCAAGTAACAAGCGACATTAAAGACATTTTTAATTGCAGTCCATTCTATCGTTATTAAAAATTAATCAGTTATTCTTGTGTCTTGTTGAAAATATGTTATCAAATCGGAAGTTTCGAGTTTTTGTTGATGTTAAAAGCAGTAAACTTAGGTTTTAAATAATAGTGTTCCACGCGGATCAGTTGTTGCACCTGTTCTTTTTAATATAAATGTTTTTGATCTTTCTTCTTTACAATATCGAAAATTTGTCTCCTATCTGATGATTTGAGTATTATTGAAAATTATTTCAAAAATGGCGATTAATTTAAAAAGACAGAGGTCTTATCTTTAATAATACAAGTTTAAACCATATTTTTAACCCTTATGTGTGGGAATAACTTTAGATACATAGATACAAAGAAAAAGTTAAACAAAAATGAGAACAAGAAGTAATGTCGTTTAAAATTAGCTGGAACAATTTGAGAACCTATATTGAGAATTTTTATGAAAATAGTACTGCTAATTAGTGCTGAATTTGTACCGCAATCATTATAATTTGTGCTGTGCTCTAAGAAATATTAAGATAAGCATCTGGTACGCTTAACTGCACGATGGACGTACCTATGTTCAAAAATCTATCGAAACTTAGCAGGATAATTAGTGCTCAATTTGTGCTAATTTGTGCCATAAATATTATAATTTGTGTCGTTCTCACAAAAGAGATATTACAAAAGTAGTCGCCTAAGAGTATGATAGACTTAATCATGTTTGAGAATTCATCTTAAGTTTTCAGAATAATTAGTTCTTAATTTGTGCTAATTTGAACTGCAATCATTTTTATTTGAAGTGTTCTCCTGAAAGAGGTATTTAAAAAGTCATACCTACACCCAAGTGCACTATGGACTTATCCATCTTAATTAATTAATGCTTAATTTCTACACATATGGAGTAATTATGGACGGTAATTTCTCAAGGACCATATTAGATTTATTTGATTTTTCACTCAATTTTTTAAATTTAATTAACAGTAGGATCAGCATATTACCACGTATACAAGCAAGATTCTGTCCGAATAACTCAGTTCTCACCTATCATTAACTATGAATCTCGAACTAACTTAGATCGAACTACATATCCGAGCCAAGATCCTAAGTTCTTTTAATGTTAACTTCAAAACCGTGTTACCTTCTTAGTAATTATTTCTAAGTGAAGGTCGATATCTGTAATGATTTAGAGAAGGAGGTATCTTTTTTCTGTTTCCTAAATGTTTTAGTTTTTTAGTAATTGAATAATTACTGAATATCAACAAAACCATTTCAATCAGATAAATAATATCAATAAATCTTTGTTATCATTGGATGTGGAATTCGGAACCTAAAGAGGAAACAATAGTAAATTAAACAATTGTTGGACTAGACTTCGTTATTCAATAAAATTAATTTGATTTTAGGCAATCAACATTACATATGTTTTCAAAGCAGTTGATGAAATTAAATATGATATGTCAAATACTAAAATTTACTGTTTACATTTATTTATTTTTGGTAGGTAATCGGATTATAAAGGTTTCTTACAATTTACAAAGCCCCACTGTGGCGATAAACATGACAGTGATTTTTAATAACTTTTAATAAATAATAAGTATGTTGGGTTGCATATTGAAAAATTTTAACATTTGTTTCACTGCATAGGACTCTATATTCAATGATAGGACCCTGGTTACATCGACTAGTGACTTTCTTTTGTGACTTTGGCAACGTAAGTTCCATTACTACAAAACGTCGTATGTAAACTGTGATATTAAGAGATGTAAGAATTAACAAATTAAGATCGAATTACAAAAGTACGGTTTAACAACTGAATGTATACGTGGTTTATGAGTATTAATAAACATCTCCTTTAGGAAGGCAGCACAAAATTATAATAATTCCTGCAAAAATTAGCACAAATTGAGCACTAATTATGCTGCTAATTTTAGATGGATTTTGAACATGGATACGTCCTTTGTACCTTAGGCGTACCCACAACTTTTTGTAATATCTTCTTTGCGAGAACAGCACCAATTATAATACTTATGGCACAAATTAGCAGAAATTAAGCACTAAATATGCTGCAAAGTTTAGATGGATTTTTGAACAATATTTTTTTTGCGACAACAGCACAAATGATAATACTTATGGCATAAATTGAGCACTAATTAGCAGTACTATTTTAAAAAATTCTCAATATGGGTACGCCCAACTGAACGACCTACTTCGGGATGGGATGCCAAGACACTTCGCACAGCTGCATTGTCTTCGGTTTATTCTACAGCTGAATATTGTGCTTCTTTTTGATGAATAGTTATCATAAAAAAATAGATGACAGTTCATTTATACTATGCGCATAATTAGTTGAATTTGTGTTCTTTGTAATATCACTCCATCGACATTCTAAGAAAAGTTGCGTTAAACGAGAATGGGATGAATGTCAACTTAACAAAAAACTTACCAATTTGGAATGATATTGAGAACCCTCTACCTAAATGACTTAAATCTCGAAGTATAGTTGCAAGACTACCTTTTTTATGGCTTTTTTCTGAAGTTGAAGAGTGAAAAAAATTATAGTATGGAGTTGATTTTTTCAATATACGTCGTGTTGATGATCCAACAATAGAAGTAGAAAGTAAATTGCATAGAACAGGCCATTCAAGTGCAACACTGTTGGAGTGATTTGAGAATTTGGTGCTTACACAAATATTGTTAGTAGGCATTATCCTCTAGGAACCTAGTTGTTATAGTTATTATCCTGTAATTTAAAAATAATTGATTATTGATGTGTGTCATATTAAAAAATTTATTTAGTCAAATAGTTCATTTCTCATTTTCAATATAAAAACTAAAACAAACACTATGTTGTTTTTACATGTGGTGCTATTTCTAATCTTGACTGTGGAAACAAGCAGATACTGTTCCACGTATTGTGGAGGATTGTCCATTAACAAAGTTTAAAGGATAGTTTAAAAACAATTATGATTCAACGGATGAAGCTGCATTACGGTTTACTAATTTGAAGGACATCTGACAATATTTTGTATCCTCTGTTCGAATTATATGTTTTTCCATTATTTTGCTTGCTACTACTATTTTCTTGCGTCATTATCTTATATATTCTGCAAATTGGTGTTGAGGGGTTGAGTAAGGACAAATCAGATTTCTTGTGTAATATTTGTTTTAGGAATAGGGTCGATATTTTACTTTTACAGGAAATACACTGTGGAGATGAGCTTGTTTTGCTATTTCTTTAACCTACTTTTTTTCCATCATTGTCATTGTCGTGACTGGCGCTTGGACCGGTCTATTATGTGTCGTCATGCAATGGTTGTGCTGTTATATTTTATGTTTTATTTACCTTCTATAATGTTTACACACTTGGTTAATATTATTACATATGAATACTAGGGTTGGCATGTTTAGGTTTTAGTGGTTTTCCTAAACCTTGAAGCAAATGCTTTGCCAAGACGAACCAATCCACAATTGCACACGGTTTCGTCACCACACTGTACAGGCTTATACTGATCTTCTGGGGTACCATACATAACACTTACATCACAATACAATATTAAAATGTACCATACGATTAAATAAATAAATAAATAAAAATCGTGACTGGCACTTGGACCGGTGTACTATCCGTCGTTATGCAATTGCACTGTTACAATTTTATGTTCTTATTTATCTT
This sequence comes from Abscondita cerata, assembly GCA_030710515.1. NCBI lineage: Eukaryota > Metazoa > Arthropoda > Insecta > Coleoptera > Lampyridae > Abscondita > Abscondita cerata. The sequence goes on along the minus strand of JALBCR010003420.1, from coordinate 12,507 downwards.
CTATTATATTACATTATTACATTATTATTACATACAAGGTAGTCCAACCAAATTTTATACCTCGATTTTAGGGCTTTAAAATGAAAATCCACGCTCGGACTCGTCGATTTCTGATTCGAGGGAGAACCCCTACCGGTGGGAACACAACCTGATTTTAAATAGGGGTGAGGGGTGTTGCGATACTAATATTCTCTTCTAATATTATCTGACCATCAACAAAATGAGGGATCAAATAGTGAAAGAGGTAATTTGGAAAAAAATAACCAATGAAAAGACTACTAACTCTTGTGATCAGTTTATTAAATGCTGGAAATGTCCACTATTCACTTCCATGCAATAGTGTAAGTTTTGTTGAAACGTTCCCTTACATTACGCAACATTCCTGGGTGTAATTTGACAACATTCATTAATATTGGTTATTTTTTCACATTATCTCTTCCACTATTTTATCTATCATTACGTTATCGATGAAAATTTTTACGCGAAATTAGAGGATCAGATAGTACTTGATGAGATCTTCAAAATGATGTATCGCAACAAAAATCAGGAGGTTGTGCTTCCCCTGGTAGAGGGTTTAAGTTGCGTGAATGAATTTTTCTATGTTTCTTAAATTTTCTAACGGAAAATAGATTAGAGTTTAGAAAAAAACTTCTTTATTATTTTTGTGTTTTTATGTTTGAATTTGTACTTTTTATAACATATTCAACCGCACAGTTTTAATAGAAATAAACACAAAATTAAAATTTTATCACAACCCAGACAAAGTCTCTTCTTATATCTACCAATTTAAGACAAAACAATTGTGAAAAATTGAAAATTTGAGAGAATTTTGTAGGTACTTTAAGACCAGTTAGTGCTGCCTTCTGCATTGAACTTAGACAAACATATAAAGTACATTCGAAAAGACAATTTGTGCAAATTTGGTGCACGTGCATCTCTACAAGGAACGCTTCAGTTGAGCAGGTGTTTCCCGCAATTGATTTTATCGCAATCAACGAACGATTTTTCTAGTTCAAATTTGTGTTAAAAAGTTTTATTTGCGTTTCTTGTTCTCTTGTGTATGATTTGTTTTATTATGGTAAACATACTCGCTTAAAATACTACAGGTTTACGTTTTTAACTGCCAAACTATGGAGAAACGAAAATCAGATAAAAGCATAATGTTTTTTTCTGCGAAGCGGAAAACACATATGAATGGAAGCCTAATCTTCAATAGAAACTAGAAATATACTTTCATTTCTTAGGTGTAGAAAATTAGATTTGCCCTATTTGAAGAAAACCTGTGCATTTGAAGATAATCCACATCAGGATCTAGCTATTACATTCAATATTTTACTACACAATACAGTTGTAATACTTTTTAAATTACGGTTGGTAATTTTATAATTATTTACTTTTATTTAGGAACGTAATAGAACAGTAGAATTGTATGCTTCAAGTAGTTTATTATTAAATGATGACCCTTTTTAAATGTTGAAATCGCAACTACTTCATTCGGGAATTAACTTGATGATGAAAATGCTGCTGCTAGCTTCGATAAAGCTCCTAGTGATTTGAAAGTAAATATAATTTCTAAAATACGGTGGATTGTTATTTTAATTGTTTTCTTTAATTTCAATGCATTAGTATGGAGGAAGGAAGACGTATAATTCAATTTCAACATTTCTTTCGATCATTACAAAAATAAGTGTACATAATGATAAATAGAATGTAATCTTAAAATTTTACAAATCGTTAAAGAAATTCAACAACAAGGTCTAAACTCAATTTGAATTAAAATGCAATATGTACAACGAACGCTTTAAAATATCAACAAATGAAATGCGAACAGAAAATATGAAAACAATGGAAATAAACACTGCTTGTGTTACAAGCATAATATCAATTGGAAGTAGCTTCTACAATCTAGAAGAAATACTTTCTACAGTGTACATACCATGTATGTCTCACAAACCGTACACAAAATATAGAAGAATTGTAAGTGATGGTTGGAAAAAATACTGCTACTGTAGCTATGCGAAAAGCTGCAGAAGAAGAAGCAACAATTGCTAGAAACAATAGACAAGTGGATAGCAATGGTGTTCCTTCTATAACGGATGTGGCAGATGGTTGTTGGTCCAAACGTAGTTATCGTTCAAATTATAACCCTCTTTCTGGAGCAGGTGCTATTGTTGGGTTCAATACCCGTAAAGTTTTATTTTTGGGTGTAAAGAATAAATTTTGTTTTGTATGCAAATTTACCAAAGAAAGAGACTTACAACCAAAAGAACACGTTTGTTGGAAAAATTATGAGGGAAGTTCCACATCAATGGAGTCCAACATCATCTTAGAAGGTTTTAAAAGTAGTATGGCAGTAAATGGAATCAAATATACCACTCTGGTCGATGATGGAGGTAGCGGTACCTACCTATAAAAAATTGTACTCAACCATATGGAAGAAACTGTCGAGAAGATCGAATGCAAAATCACCTACTACGCAATTATAACAACAAATTGAAAGTTCTTGCGACCGATACACGTTTTTGGATACCACAACAATTGCGATTCTTATAAGACGACGAAGAAAACTTACTTGGAGTTTTGAAAAGTGCCTCGGAGTTTTATGACAAATCAGCGCTAATAATTCTAAACCTATCATCTCATTCAAGAAGCCTAATACATGACATCGACAGTAATGTAGTGGAACAATTTTATTCGATTGTAGCAACATTCGTCGGAGGAAAGCGGATTAATTATTCGAAAAGTAATTCCTACAGAACACGGTGTCATGCATCTGCGGTCTCATTCAACACAAAACGACCTCATTAACTTCTTCACAAAGCTTAAAGATCTGTTAAAGACCAAACAACGATTTGAAATAAGAAGAAGAGAGAACGTTAGAAAAAGATTAAACTACGTAAAATTGTACAAAAAGGACAAAAAATCAAAGCCAAGACAAAGATTATGGAGTATTTTGCAAGCAAGCAGATATGGACGAAGAAGCATTTAAAACAGTAAAACTTCCTTTTTGAAAACTTTAGAGAAAAATGAAGAGGAAGGTAACAGTTTTCAAGAAAACACCAAAGTTCAATAGGGTAGCGGTGATTTGCTTCGACCGAGGAGACAACTGCTGACCGCATCTAATTTTCAAAAAGTTCTTCTTGGACGATGGAATACAAAAGCTGGTCTCACGATACGATAAGTGCCTTAATATTAGTGGAAATTATGTAGAAAAGTAGTGTAAAGTATAGTCTTTCAAATAAAAAAAAATTTGATAAAAAATATTTATTTGTTATTTTGTTATTGCAAAACGGTACTTACTTTAAAAACACGCCTCGTAAATACCTATCTAATTAGTAAAAAATATTTTGATGGTTGAAGCTACAATTAATTGATGGGCCTCTTTTGAAACTGCAGGAAAAATGAACCATTTATAATTTAATTTACAAAGTATGAACTATAATATGTATAATAAAACAGTAATAACTTTGATATGCACATTGTATCTTTACCCAAGTTGACGACACGGTAACTTGATCGCGGAGTACAAAATTCTAATTCTTGCGACTTTTGACTAACAATGTACACAGTAAATCACGTCATTTTATCACTGTTCGGTCCGCTTAGTACATGAACCCCCTTGCACCCGATCGCCGCTCAGAATTAGAGCTGCCTGTAGCATATGTGAACAATCGAATTCGGAACTTCTTTAATTGAAAATTTGAAGGAACAAAGTAAAAATTCTTGTTTAAAATTTGATTGACATTTAGAACCGATTAAAAATTCATCTGCAACATCATACGTCGATATCAATAAAACTCAATTATTCTTCGGTATGTTATCTACCTGCAATGTAGAAGTTTGTTACGCTCGAATTTATTTCTCGGAAGTTGTCTTAAAATACCATAATTATTAAGAAGCACGTCTGCTTGAACTCTATTTAATATAGAGGTGTGGGTTTTACATTAATATGTATAAAGTTTAATTAATTTTATAACCTCCCATAATTGGAGAATTTTAGATGCATCAATAAATATTTGTTTGGTGATGTGTTGATAACGCAAGTTTTTAAAAATAATGGTATTAATAAATCCAATAAATGATTTTAATTACATGTGTTACAGTTTTATTTTTGAATATAGGTTAAAGTATAAATATTGATTATAGCAAATGGTGTATCTAAAGAATATACAAGTTTAGAAATTAGAAATTGAAAATCTTCTTAAGAACCGTACTTTGTGTGAATGTCTTTAAGTGTACTTAAGTTGTGTGACAAACATTTCTTTTTTGATTTAAGAATAATATTTTACCTTTGTTTTACTTTTTTCTTTCATATTTTGTCGGAAAACCTAAATAGAATACTCTTATGTTATAAACGTGTTTTTAATAAATGTCAAAAGTGATATTTAACTATATGTGTAAGTTCGAAGAAAATATCTAATATACAGGGTCACTGGTAATCGGATCATTCCTTTGGAGATCTGATAGAATAAGAAGTAAGGAGTAAATTTAACCCTAATATGTATTATACAAAACTCAATGGATTTTGAGATATTTTGATTTTCAATTTTTTCTTAAAAAGTTGATGTTAACATGTTAAAATGCAATTTTAAAAAATTTACGCCAACTTTGTGGAACTTTTTGATGGATACTTGCCTAACACTATGGTCTTCCGTATGGAATAAAAATATTCCTTAGCATTTCCATCATGTGATAATCTCAAAGAAAAAACTTGTACAAAATAATTTTTCAAAATCAGATGTGATAATTCTTTGAGGTTTTTCAAATAATTCTCAACGTTTCTTACGTACAAATTGTGTTAAAATTTCCTTGTTGCAATAGCTATCGAACAAGCTGCGAATCTTACAACAAATCATAACAGTTCCAAAAATAGTAAAAATGAAGCAGTCGACGGAATTTATTTAACTGTTGTCCACCATAAGAATACATAGAAGTCAGCTGTACATTAGTACTTAATTTTTATAAATCTTGTTCAAAATGGGAGCTCCTATTACGTATACAAGCAACGGCAGCGTCTTCTTATTTCTGTTTTTGCCACTCTGGTGGTCAATGTATTCCGTATGGATGCGGTTGCGTATACTATATCTTTCATACGACCCCATACAAAGTAATCCAGAGGAGTTAAATCTGGCCAAACTATTGGAGCTGCTCTTCCAATCCAACGGTTAGAGAAACGTTCATTCAGCAAATTCCGTACCGTCAGCCTATAATGCGCCGGACAACCGTCGTGCTGAAAAATCATTCGCGCTCTGGCGGCTAAAGGAACATCTTCTAGAAGCTCCCGCAGGTGATTTTCTAGAAAATCTTCATAGATCTCTCCGTTTAAATGTTGAGGTAAAAAGTAAGGCCCTATTAAATAGCGGCCAACAACTCCCATCCATACATTTTCTGAAAACTTTCTTTGGGAACTAGTTTCCTTTATTAAATGTAGATTTTCTTCCGCCCAATAGTGCATGTTATGAAAATTGGTTATGCCCTCGCGATTAAATTTAGATTCGTCCGTCCATAATATTGTTGGTTAAGAAGTTTTCATTCTCTGCATCTGAATTTAACATAAAACGGCAGAATTCTAATCTCCTTCCAGGATCACCTTCATCTAAGCCCTGGACAGGGGTATAATGGCAAGGATGGCATCCAACTCCGCGTATCGTAGAGCAGACTTTCCATTGTGACGCACCGGTTTGCCGCGCCACTTTAGCAGTTGAAGTGCCTGGGTTATCCTCAAAATGGATGCTTCATTTTTACTATTTTTTTGTTTGTTGTAAGATTTGCAGCTTGTTCGATAGCTATTGCAACAAGGAAGTTTTAACACAATTTGTACGCAAGAAGCGTTGAAAATTATTTGAAAAAATCTCAAAATTATAACATTTGATTTTGAAAAATTATTTTGCACAAGTTTTTCTTTGAAATTATCACATGGTGCAAATGCTAAGGGATATTTTTTATTCCATACGGAAGACCATAGTGTTGGGCAAGTATTCCATCAAAAAAGTTCCACAAAGTTGACGTAAATTTTTTGAAAATTAAATTTTAACATATTAACATCAACTTTTTAAGAAAAATTGAAAATCGAAATATCTCTAAATCCATTCAGTTTTGTATAATACATATTAGGGTTAAATTTACTCTTTACCTCTTATTCTATCAGATCTCCAAAGGAATGTATCCAATTACCAGTGACCCTGTATACTGACTTCCAAAAATTGCAACACCTAGAAGTTGTTGAACGATTTTAATTAAATTTTCAAGAAACGTCTATTTTCATTAAACAAAGTGATGATTAAAATTTAAAAACAAAAGAACAAAGCTTAAAAGTTTTTTCAATAATTAGTTGCTCCGCCACTATTTGTAATGCACTCATCTAGACGGCTTGGGATGCTATCAATCAAGTGATCTATAGCTGCTTGTGGTATATCATCCCAAGCTTCTTGAATCGTTGCTGAGAGTGCGGTAAATTACCCCACATGTTCAATTGGCGACAAATCAGGAGACCGAGCAGGCTATGGGAGGACGGCAATGTTAGATTCTTCCAAAAACCGTGTTGTAGCCTTTGCCGTATGAGGGCGCGCATTATCCTGCTGGAAAATGGGATTTTGCAGCCCCTGAAGATATGGAAGGTCAACTGGTTGTAGCACATTGGCAATGTAACCAGCTGCGTTAAGGTTGCCGTCAATAAAGACGAAGGGTGATCTGCTACCATAACATATTGCACCCCATATCATAACTCCTTGAGTGAGGGCTGTGTTGCGTTCCACAAAAATGTTGGATTTTACGTTCTCCACGCATCCGTCTGACCCTCCTACGACCATCGTGGGCCCACAAGCAAAATCGGGACTCGTAACTAAACACAATTTGATGCCATTCTTAACCCTTTCGTTGCTCCACTCTAGTCTGCGTAGACGGTGAAGTGGTGTAAGAGGAAGACATAAAAATGGACGATATGAACGCAACCCATAAGATCTTATCCGGCGATAAACAGATGACATTAACATCCTAAGTCCTGTACCTCTCATCCAATCATTTGCAATTGATCGAGTTGTTGAAAATCTATCTCTTGTGGCCAAAACTCTTAAGCGACGTTCTTCGCGATCTGTAGTTCTTCGAGGACGTCCAGATCCACGGCGACGATGTTGAACCCCTTCCTCGGACCATTTGGACCAACATCTCAATACCGATGAAACATTTCGGTTTACACGATGAGCAATTTCTCTTAGCGAAAGTCCAGCCTCTCTTATACCAATAATACTGCCACGTTCAAAATCACTTAATTGGACAAAATGTTGATGTTGACGTACTCTCGGCATTGTTTTTCAAGTTCAGAATGAAATTGTGAAGAAACAACAACAATTTGCAAACTTGACAGTTACTAAATGGTCTAATATTTCAAATTTATTGTTACTATGTGCTATGGAAACAACAGGCAAAAAACAAAAACTATTTGCTAGATTTTATTCAAATTTTAATCGTCACTTTGTTTTAATGAAAATTTCCTGAAAATTGCATTAAAATCGTTCGACAACTTCTAGGTGTAGCAATTTTCTGGAAGTCAGTATATCTATTATGGATATAATATTAAAGATAATATTGTCAACGTAACATTTTAACACAAAACTGTGATATAATTTTTTTTTATATAACTTTAGAGCAAGAAAATATTTTCTTTAACTCTTAACAATATACTGTTGTCATTGAAAGGAAAAAACATTGGAAAGACATTAAAACTATATTGTGAGAAACGTTTATTGTATTTCTGTCTTAAGATAATGTTTGATAAAAATTACATTTATTTAAAAACGACTTCTTTCAACCAGTTTTCCATTATTTTTAACGCAGTTTAAGTATCTCTGGTATAGATTATAGTCTTAAAGTGTTTACATCTGAAGGTGGTAGAAGAAAATTGTTTTCTGCTAAAAACATCGATATCTTTATTTCAGTAAAAACATAATTAATGTTCATATTTGTTGGGCGATACTCAGATAATTGGTTGTAGGTTAAATTACGCATTCTTGTTAGCTGTTAGCAGCATATCTCTGTTGCCCGATACTGCTCGCAGCATAAGGTATTGTGTGTTAACCAATTATCGCGTGATATATTATGAATTCGCCGATGGAATTTCTGTTTGGCTAGTGTTGCCTTATGTATCCGTTCGAGAATGAAAAATTCTCTTTTGTAGGGTACGAATATTATAATCTATATAAATCGATTGGTTACGTGATCGTGAAAGTAACTTCATCAAAACATAATGCTCCGAATTGCTGCATGTATAAATATACAGGAAGGTAGTTACTTTCTCAGTAACTTTATAGAAAGGAATTTGTCTCTCCCTTATCCTTTCACGGCATGAAGAGACAACACAAAATACTTGAACGTAATTTCATGTATAAACTTTAACGTAAATTATATTAGCTTTTTGACCATATATCAGGACTAGATTATTTTTCAACTATTGAGTTTTTAAGTACAGCTATAACTTGATATGAAGGACTAAAATATGAAAAATACAAAAATAAAATTCATGAGGAGATAAATTACGAATGGGTCAAATATATCCCGATATTTTATTTTTACTTAGCTTGCTCATTCTTTTATTATTTAAGGTGAAATATTAACTCTTTGTTGTTAACTATTTTATTATATCGCATCTTTTTATAAGTGACAAAATATTCAGTACTTATCCCGATCTCATTATAAGTATTTTCGACATCGATTTTGCCGTTATAATGGTAACTTTTGTAATTAATAATAATCACTATAAATAACTAATATTAGGGTGGTTTATATTTTGATAATTTTTGAATTTTAATTCATTTTTCTCATCTCGAATGCATTCCAAACATTTTTATTTTGATTGCGGCGTTGCCATTTGGAGCAATTTTTTTAAAAAATTGGTAGATGAAGCTTGAAGTTTTTAAATAATCTAAAAAAAATTTCTAATTCTTATTTTGATTGAGAGCTCTAATTTTCAAATTTTTCAAATTGCTGCAACTCGTTTTTTTTGTTTCTAATATAGTTTTCAATTTCCTATCGATTTGCACCACTGAACTATTACAATGTGTTTATGGACTTTCAAAATACTTGTCCGAAAAAGTGTAAGGAGGCTTCCCAAAAAGACAAAAATTTGCACTTTTTAAAAATATTTTCAGAAAAACTTAGTCAACTAAAGTTGTTTTTTTAAATCAAACAACCTGTATATTTTTGCACCGTCGAATAACTCGTGAAATTTTTGCGTACATTCCCTAGCTTCAGTGGTTTTCAAATTATTGGCATTATTTCATAATTTTTAATAGATATACGACATCAAAGAAATTAGTATGCCGTAGGAGTTATTGTAGAGATAAAAATTATTGTACAGAGCGTCCGAAAAATTTGGTTCAAACTTTGGCATCACAAAAATCTGTAAACTCAATTTTCAAATGGAAACCACCACTTTTTATGTCACTAGTTAATTCTCCTTTGAACATAAATGGGAAAGTGTTTAACATGTAGTATACCTGATATGAGCAGTTTTTGATTTATTCGATAATATAAATTTTGTTTTGTAAAGTATACTACGAGGGATGGGAACAAATTTTTTTTGTTAAAATTTATAATAAAATCACAACAATTAAGTTCATTCTACATTTATAAAACATTTTTTTCATAATTCAAAGGCCCCTATCACCTTTTTGAGAAATTTGAGTAAATTATTTTATCTGTTTTCTGAATTTAAATTTTGCCGGGATAAAAGACCTTTGTACGCAGTTTCCATAATCGCTGAAAGGAACTCAATTTGCTTTTATTTCTTGAATAGTTTCATATTATTATACTATAGTTCAGTTGTTACGGTTTATTTGTAAACAAACTAAAATAAATATATAGCAGTGCTAGATGACCTACCGGCAGCTCTTCTTAGTCGGGAGTGGTCGGGTTGATTGAGAATCGTTCGAAATGAAGGCCTCTACACTGCTCGAAAATTAAAAGGCGCCACCTAGATTACGTATCAGAAATATCTAGAGCCACTAGGAACTCGTAGAAACAGAACCAACGGTATGTGAATAGAAATATGTATATTGTTATAGCGACTAGAATTCAGTTAACACACAGAGAAACACATAGACACGACAATAGATAATATCAATTAGAATGAATAGCACATATAGTTATCACATAATAATAATTCACGAGCGTTAAAGCACAAACGCCAAAAATAGGTTAGCATATTTGACAGTCGATAACACCGATGAATCCCTGCAAGTGATTCACGCGACAAAATATTGTTCAAAAAGTGTTTAACAACAATTACGACTAGAGTACCGGACCTTGGCCGATTATTTAAATAGATTCAAAGCGCACAAATTAATCGTACTTGAAAGATCTTTCGAGTTTACAGTTATTTATAAGCGCCAAAAGGTACGTTGTTACACGCACGACCACGGTACATATACATAGGACGACAAAATTTATGAATGACATGCATAAAAAAATTAACTTAGCTCATGTAACTAGGAAGTGTTCGACAGTTAATCGGTAGAGATAACAGCTTTCGTATCCAAATCTAATATTTGAGTATCCAACGAAGAAAAAGGAAAAGCCAAAATGGACTCCGATGATAACAGTTGCTGACTGCTCCAAAGGGTTAGATAAACGGTTATCTTGAGTGTGGCCTTAACCCGAAGAAGGTAGGTTGAATCCACTTCAATAGTTTATAATTTTCGGATTATTATCCTTTCCAGTATAACCATCATTAAATATCCATTGACTAATTATAACGGAGTACGTCTGCAATGACCAGCAGAATAAGCCAAAGGGTAAAAGCCCCACAAACGAAAGACCAAAGACAAAAAAGGTGCCTGCAATTAATAGAACCCGTAAGAACAAATATTTTATTAAACAAAAGTAGTGGTAGTACTTACATCGGAACTGTAATCGAAGATTTATTCCCTAATTAGAATGGGATGATTTTTACTTCATTGATATTACAAAGCACATGTCTAATTGTTCAATTTTAGACAGTATTTTATGTACACGTTTTCGCAACGGACAGTAAATATGAAATGTAACTTTTATGAGAGGAGAAAGAAATCATCGGAACCGGCAACTCCAAACAACCAAAAACCCAAAACTGTTCAATATAAGAATGCATATTCAGACGCATTAGTGCAAACACGGCGGCCTATACTGTAGAGAGAAAATGATCTATAAATCAATTATTTGCGAAATAATCCCGTCACAATAAGTGTTTGCACTAGTACATTTTTCTAACATCTACAGTTATGGATATACACAACTTTGGTTTAAACTATTTTTTGATTCGATAAGTACTTACTGCAACATGAGAATCTCAGACAGTAATTGCTTAACAATATCTCCGAAAATACTAAGGATACAAAAATGTTATGGGAAAAAAAGTTGTTTGATATTTTATTGTATCTAACTTTTATTTGAATAATTTTTTCTAAAACCCACTTTTGGATTACTCTTTACGCTATTGTTAGTATCGAACGAATGGGAGTTCTTTTTTCCACAACGATGATTAGTAGACATTTAGTGAACTATGATGATCTAATGTTAATAGGTCGGTCAAAAGATGCTTATACCATGAAAAACAACACGAAATGGTTGCTTTTGACAACAATTAACAAACGTGAAAAGCATGTATTCAGAGACATAAAAAACTAACCATTCGGTTTAATCAAACTCCTTCGTATTTAGAGGGTTTTTATAATATGTGGTTTATAATTTAATTTTGCAAAAGTTTTGTTTATTTTGGCATTATTTAGAAACCTATAATTTTAGATGTGGAATTATGTAACGCATTGCTTAATCTATATTTGGCTAAATTTCTTTTAAACTAAATAAAGAGCCACCGGTTTAAATTTATCTATTTTGAATTTAAACTAGAATACTTTACGAACGATTAAGAGGGCAATTTAACAGAATGTTATCAGTGACATTATAGTTTCCAAAATCAATGCTTTTACTGAAATTAGAGTCGTTACAAAGTACAAAGTTAGCGAACAATTTATAAATAAAATTTGACCTTTCGTGTTTTGTACTAAATCATGATTTATGTCTAATAGCAATATGTTAGTAAATTACATATTTTATGCTGGCATTTGAAAAGCACGAGCGTATTATTATTATTTTCAAGGAAATTTGCAGTTCTATTGGCGATATGCTTTCTGTGAAACTCAAGTGTTGGTTATAAAGGATGAATTGTAAGTTTCATTTTTAGCAAATACTTAAACCAAACAACCATATGATAATAAGTTTTAATACTACTGTAATTTAACAATATTGACAAGAAATAGTGTTAAGATTTTTCGTTTTTGTTTCGACAATAAAATGAATATGAAATTCAATTTATACGTAATTTAAAAATTGAATTTGTAACTATTACTGATAATTTTGAAGAAATTAAGTTAATTTGTTAATATTAATAATTTAATTATTTAAAACAATTATTGCTTATAAAAGATTAACAGATGACAGAATTAAATAGCAATACGTAACTGAAACGAAGTACAA
>JALBCR010003419.1:0-208941 GCA_030710515.1 Abscondita cerata | reverse complement strand
AATTCCTAGATAGCCGTGACTTCAAATCTTGAGGTTTTAAACGAAGAATATATTCTTTGGATGGGGTTCGTCTTGGCAAAGCATTTACTTCAAGGTTTAGGAAAACCACTAAAACCTAAACATGCCAACCCTTACCCACCCTAGTATTCACATGTAATAATATTAATTAAGTGTAAACATTATAGAAGGTAAATAAGAACATAAAATATAACAGCACAGCCATTGCATGACGACATATAATGGACCGGTCCAAGCGCCAGTCACGACAATGACGAAAAAAATAGTAGGTTAAAGAAATAGCAAAACAAAATAATGGAAAAACAGATAATCAGGACAAGAATACAAAATATTGCTGAACTTCAGATGTCCTTCAGATTCGTAAGCCATAATATAGCTTCATCCGTTAAATTATGAATGTTTGGAAACCCTCCTTTAAACTTCGTTAATTGACAATCCTCTACAATATGTGTAACGGTCTCTGGTTCGTTCCACAGTCACAATTTGGATTAGAAATCGCACCCCATTTGAACAACATAGAGTTGCATTTTGAATGGCCTGTTCTTATGCGATTTACTTTGACCAAATTTTTCATTTTGATCAAAGCCCGAGACTTCTATTGTTGGATCATTAATTAGATGTTTATTGAAAACATCAACTCAGACCATAATTTTTCCACTCTTCAACTTCAGAAAAGGCCGTACTTAAGTAGTCTTGCAACCATTTAGCACTTCCGAGATTTAAGTCTTTTAGCAGGAGGGTTGTCAATGTCATTCTAAATTGGCAACTTTTTGTTAAGTTGGCATTTATCCCATTCTAGTTTTAACGCAGCTTTTCGTCAAATGTTCTGATAAAAGAGATATTACAAAAACTATACAAACTTTACAGAAAATTAGTGTTTGATTGTTGCACTATTCAAGGCATGTAAACTGTAAACTACATGTTCCCTCCAGGAAAACGGTTGCAACTGATGCATCTTATTGTAGTTGTCCTGTTCTATGCTCTGCCGCAGAAAACGGTTTTCCTCTGGTTTTTCGTTTGCCTCTTCTTGTTGAACATTCTCTTTGGTGGTGTACTTGAATATATATAATTTACACCTGTTGGTAGAGACTTGATTTGTGGACGTACTTTTCTAAATGCGGTTTCATTAGAGTCGATGACAAATTCTTCAAATAGATCGTCTTCTTGGTATTGGAATCACACAATTCAGAATATATTTGAATTTATGCCGGTTATGTTTAGAAACTGAAAATATGGCTAACGACTATCTTGGGTACATTTTTGATACATGCAATTTAAATACATTTGGTGTAGATACTGCCTTTGGTATTATTATAGAATAAGATCATTTTGGTTTATTCGTTTCTATCTACTTTATCATCATTGCGCATTGTAGATAACAAAATAACAGCTTTATTTCTTCTTGTACTATAGGAGACTAAAGTACAACCTTTCTGGAAAGGAAAAATAGACGAATTTACAGGCCTAGTTTTATTAAATAAAAGTTCAATGGGTATCTCACGCTTATTTTTTTTTTTTGAGGGTTTCAACAATTGATATCTTGGTTTGTAATCATAATTTTGCAAGAGGATAGCTTGTATAGCTGTTGTCGCTGCTTAAGTTTTGTTTTACCCCTATACGGTTGAACAAGTCTTTCTACAACATCTTGAAGGATGTTTCCTTTTATATATGGTCCAACAGGCTGTTTACCACAATATATTTTAAGATCACTTACATAAAACGTCTTTGAATCACACAAAGCAAAAATTATAAGTGGTTGTGCTAAAGTAATCCAAAAATTCTATAACCATCCGCAGATTTGGAATACAAATGTAATCAATGAATAAATAATTAACCTGGTTTGACTTTTATCCCACCATTTCGCAGTTTTTTCTTAATGAGGGTTTTTTTATTTTCGTTGTATTGGTGTATTACAACGTCTGACATGTCTGATGGATTTGTTACTTCCTCTATCAACTTTTGATTGGGATGATTTCTGACTTGACACTGGGCTGTGCAGAAGAATCGGTAATCAGGTGTCCCTAGACGTTAGAATCCTGTATCGCTGGCTACTTTAAAGTTCAAAGACGTTGGAGGTGTCTCTACTCGACACACGAGAAGAAACTTTTTAATTGGAATTAAAGCAGACCACAACGTCGATAGTGCTTTCTCTTAAAGATGCTTTAAATTTAGCGTGTTAGTCTGATAACCCTAAAATACAGTACGAAGTATCTTAATACGTTAACTATAAACTTAGAACTATTAATGTCGAACGATCCCAAATAACACATTGCATACAAGTGTGTTTATCTTAACTTTAAGTAATTCGCCACCAGGTAATCTATCCTTAAATGTGAATGATTTTAATGTCAATGTTAATTCTACTATTTAGACGGTATTATGAATTTTGTATGTAAGTTTATCAAAGTACCTTTTAATTCATACTTGACAAATCTCTTAAATCGGTTAAAGTGGCGCTTCTTATCTTTAGTAACTGTTAACTACAAATTCACGCACTCTGTAAAGATAGTCTGGTTATGTTATCCATACAAGAAGTGATAAGGATTTTGTTTCTGTCTCTGTAGCTAATGTAATATTTTTGTTATTTGATGTTCTGTTGCTAATGCAACTTAGTTGCAGAAATTAATTATAAAATTGAACTATAAGAGAGAGAACACGATTTTTCTCCGTTTGTTTGTTGTGGCTACATCTTATTTCAAAATTCGTATAACCAATTAAACAGCGATTAAATCTTTCTTTGTTTTAAATTGCTTGTAACAAATCTTTAACTCTTATTTAGTTGGTTTGTTGGGAAATGTATTGATTAAAACTATCTTCCCTTTAACGGAACTAGCATTTCGTCAATCGTCATGAATTTACCGATGCAACAGGCTTTTGACAATTGGCTATGAAATTACCCAAACAAAAATATTATTGATGCCAATTTGTCTATTTGACTCTTTTGTATCCTAGTCGATTTGTCATCAAACCTAATGCACCTTTAGTAAGAATAAAAAACGCTTACACCCCATACAGGCACGACTAATATCAAGACCAGTACCGTCAGTTGTCTATAATTCATTAAAATTTGTATCGCTTTGCTTTTTTGACTTCTATAATAAATAGCAATTTAATGAATACCAAAATTGCATCTTTACTCATTTCTTGGCTTCTCTCTCTCTCTCTTTCTCTCTGGAAAAATGGTCTTGGGTTATTATGACGAATTTGTTGGTAGGTATATCGAACGATTTGTTTAATTATATTATTATCAAAACGTACGAAATGCGGGATCCTTCATTCACGATGCCATTACTAGCAACTTTTGGCCCACGAAGTATTTTTACAAGATTTTTCTTGTCTGTCTTAGAAAACTTGAAAGTAGATGTGTTTGACATACAGTTTTTTGGTCTCTCCCCAAGAATAGTGGGGGTCTTTGGAAGGAGTTTCCTAGGATAATATTAACACACTTTAAAAATTTTCACTCTCGTTAACGTCACCTTCTCCTGCTCGGAAGCACTATCATGGTCACTAAAAATAATATTTTTATCCAATTCCCTGATTGCTGTCTCCCCCTATTTCACTCTCTATCTTCAGAGTTCCCTCTTCAAATATTCTTTCAGCAATTTAAGCCAATTTCGCATCCGTTAGAGCATTTGGGTTTCTTACTGGAACTGAGAATACTACGTTTTGGTGATCTCCCTCTCTTTCTTCTTGCTCGTGGTTTTCATTTTACGATATTTTTTGGCCATCTATCTTCTCTCATTCTGTTTACGTGTCCGTACCATTTGGTTCCGTTCTTGTTCTATTTCTTCTGTAATATGGTCTTTCCAGTGGCATTCGTCTTCTTATTTCCTCTATTTTTGACTCTGTCTAACCTCGATACTCCGCAGCTCCTTCTTAGTACATCCATTTTGACCGCTTCTAATCTTTTGTTTGTTCTCTGTGTAGTTTCCCGTGTGTCTCTATCTGTAAAGAAGCATACTTTTTATAATTGTGTTATATATCCCTTTTTGATATTTTTTCTGATATTCTAGACCATATCATTCAGTTTTGTTATTGCTTGCTTTGCTTGGTGTACTCGGTTTATTATTTCCTTTTGCTAGACCCTTCCCTAGCAATCGTCACTTCTAAATATTTCTAATCATTGGAAACTTTAATGGATCCTCCGTCATAATCATCTCCCGCTATAATAATCTGATCGTCCGCAAAAAATAGCGTATGTAAAGGTCTTTTCTATGAGTAGTTTAATGATAAAGTTTAATGGTCTACGCAGGATTTTTTTGCAGTAAATCCACTTTTGTTCTTCCCCTCGATATCTATTAGTTTTTCCAATCTAGCTTTTATTATACGTATAATGAAAATAATTAAACATTCCCAAAATTGTTTGCACTTCTTTTAGTGGTTGGACTTTACAATTTCCTTTATTTTACTTTTATCAGGCTATACACCTGCTTCTGAGAAAACATGCTCTTAAATGTTTTACCTGCCTAACCTTATACTATATTTTTTTCTTAAATTTTATATAATTCTTTTTAGCTCTAATTTATTAATACATCATCAAAATATACTGTGACACCATCAATGTTACTAAAATTACTATAATTGACTTTTTGAAACAATTTGGAGCAAAGTTTAAACCAAATGAAAGTCTTAAAATTTATGAAACCCGAAAGGTGTACTAAAAGTACATAATTCACTGCTTTTTTATCAAGCTCTATATGATAAAAGCCATCTTTGAGATCTAATACGTAAAACCAGCTCTTACCAGACAAGTTAGCGCCCACCTCAGACATCGTTGGTAACAATGTTCCTTTTGTATGTATTTATTCAGGTCAAGGGATCCAAGTAAATATGAAGCTGTCCGTTTAATTTTTTCGACTATGACTATATTGCTAGCACACGTAATTGGTGCTGTTACCTTTTCAATAACTTGTTTCTTGCTAATTGATCGAAGGAAAACTTTAATTTGGGTTTAATTGCCACAAGTAACCTTCTAGGAGGTCTCACCACTGGTACTGCTTCTGGTTTCAATTTGTTACACATTTTTCTTTTATTTTACCACACTCCTATAAAACATCTAAATTAGTTTCTATAAACTTGTTCTGTTACGGTTTATTTGTAAATAAACTTTAAATTAGGAAGCAGTGTCGAAAACCTCTCCGGCAGCTTTAGTAGTCGTAGAGTAGTCGTGGGTTTACTTACAAATAAGTTAGATTAAAGGCTTCCACACTGCTGAGATAATTTATGAGGTCGCCACTTTGTAGAATGTAGTGAATCTTCCTGGAGCAACAAGGAACAAAAGACACTAAAACAAACCATAGGGATGATAGAAATATAATAATAGGCCTCAATTGCCACGGCAACATATACAGGGTGTTTCTAAAAAGTGTGTACATGGCTTTACCATAGGTTCTCTCACTCCAAATAGACCTTTGACACTAATTTACCTTATAAATTAAAAGTAAGGGCGCCAAAGGGCGTCAAAGCGGCGTCAAACTTTCCAAATATGGTATATCGGGAATGAACTCGAGAACGGTTTGACTGGAGTTTGTTCCGCTTTGGCGTGCTGGTTGTTTGCTTCCGAAGACGTTTTTCTGTGTAATGTGGACAAATTTCTGATGCCAGGAAAAGTAGCTTCATACGGACAATGTCAAATGAATGATAATATTTTAACAACCGTCAACGATACGAAACCAAAATAAATATGACAAATAAAATAAACAATTTGCAAACTTTTTTCTCTCTTGTTAAATTGCACTAATACCTAGTCCGATTTATGTGAATGGCCTGCTGCTAACAAATATACTTAAAAATTTTCCATAAATTTCTTATAGTTTTCCGCCACATTACCCTCCAATGTTAACGGTTTTGGTACTTTACTCTTGTAATCTTTACACCGACCGCGCCATGTTGTGTATCTTCCATGATGAAATGTACCTGAAAAGTCTAGTAGACACTTTTATTTATTTAAAATACAATATATGAACATGCCAACAATTAAGCGCTATAAACTTCTACATAGTAGCATTGTATTTCGTGTTTTAAAGTACTTTTAACTAGTACCTCCTACGACCCGCTCTCTAGGAGTTCACATAGGGATTCACTAGAGTGAGAACCTCTACGTTCACAAATTACTTTCTATTTTCTGAAGAGTGTGACTTTAACCCTCCGTGAGAAGTTGAGCCAGAGTCCATACCACGGTGGTGAATAAGTCGTGGACAGTGAGGAAACTCGTAAAGGTCATATGGTTATTTTTACTTCCGAAACTTATAAAATATCTGATTGTGTCGACCAGTTAGTTTGTTCCAGTAGTTCCTTCCCTTCTTATAATGTGCCGATGTGGGTTTGGTGGTATAGCTAAGGAAGTAACAACCTTCTTATTTGAGAGGGAATGTACAAATATAAACACTTTACCATTACCTTGTTCTGAAACTACTGCAGTAGCCTCTTTTTTGTTATTTTTATAAAATCGCTACCATTGCGGTTATCGTTACTAGAACTTTGCAACCTTTACAAAATTTCACGCCTTATGAGAGTAGTCACATGTACATTTGTGTGTCAACAACATTAAAAATATGTACAGAAAACTATATCTCAGTTGTAATTTTTTTAACCAGCATTAAAAGCTACAAGTGTTTATACGTAACTAACACAAACAAATTAATGCCAACAATATGAAATATTTTTATTTATTAGATTATTACAATAAATTTGACAGGTTTGTGTTTTTCACTATTTTATGAGTATTATAGAAGTCAAGCTGTCGTAAAGTAAAGAAAAAATATTCGTAACCCATACGCCTACCTACATTTACTTTATCTCTGCTTTTGGGGAATTTATATAGATTGTCAAAAACACTAAATCAGTTCTGAAATATAAATAACTAGAACTTCTAATTCATTTTTTCTAATAAAATAAAAATTTCATTAAGACATTTATATTACAAATTTTTACAAATTTACAAGAGTAACGATTTAATATGTATTGTTCATTGAATTGAGTTACGCTACACGGACCAATTAGCATTAGTCAATGCCTTACTAAAGAACCTGGTATGATTGCGTCACTTAGAAGAGAGATTAAGCAATATACTTTAAGTGAAATATCTGTCTTAACGACATCTCGTCTATAAAGAACACGTAAATAATATATTTTATTTAAAATTTTATTTGATATGTGGCGGAGTTTTTACCATTATGTGTTTGAACTCTACCAGTACCACATCATAATTCAACAACACAAGTTTTAGATCTAAGGATATCACCGTAGATACAATAGTAGATTGTCACTGGGAGTGGAGAAATATTTTCCACTTTTAGAACTATCGCACCGACTTCCAGCTCCGATGACCCTTCTGTGCGCTGTTCAAGAATATAAAGATATTTCTTGCTCAAACGCGTAAACGAATAAGCATCAATTTCTTTACCTCAACCGGTCGTAAAAGTTGTAATGAAAGCTCAGTACACAATTTCATGACTACTGCATAGCTTTCTTTACAAAGCAAATGTAGCTACATAAAGTTAGGTGCAAAAAGAACGCAACATGAATAAGTAAAAACGTAAGATAAATTGGGGTGTTAGGCATAACTTAGAGAGTAGAAGGGCCTGGTTTCGAGAAATCTGCTTCGTGAATTTACCTGAGTCGAACGGGTTGCTAGGTCGTCAAACGTTAAGAAATTTGCCAATATTCAATGGGAGCCAAACAGAGATGATCTAGTGATAAACTTTCAGCCTCCGTTTACCAGAATCTCGACTTAAATGGGCACTTTCTTAAGGCCTACCTTTTTGAAAGTACTTCAATAAACCTGTAAATTTAACAAAACGCGCACAAACATAACCCATTACGTATTACAGCAAATAAGTAACAAACCATATTGCATTTGAAACATTTACATCAATATAAAAAAATTAATCTACACTCTAAACAAAGGTAATAAAGATTGTCACAAGCATTTACAATTGATTTTACCGATCACGTGATCCCTAATTTACAAAATGCTAATTAACCTAGAACACAAACACAAAAATATTGTATTTAAAAACGTTACTTGAATTTAAAAACACGTTAATTTCAAACAAAGTTCTCAATTGTTGGTTAAACGATCAAAGGAATGGATCTCTAGACTGCAGCGTCTATTTTAACTACTACCAAAGAGCTAGCAGCTGGTAAAAGGCAACATTCTATGCAGCCTGCTTTTCAAAATTATATATTGACAGAATTTCTTCAAGAAGCAACAAGCCACCTGTGGATTATTGAACTACAACAACTATAGGGGTAAATGAGCATGAAAAAGTTGTCACTTCATTATTTAATTGTTGAACATTGTGATGATGGTATAGTGATTCATTTTTAAGCAAAATATGAGAGTGTTTTACTTAATGAAATATTAAAATAACAGGAAAATACTCCGGCACAATATAAAAACCTGGTTGTGGCATAAAGTATTGATTGTTACAGCTTAAAATGCTTGAGGAAGTAAGCAAATGCCACACCGCAGATGGGCTTGCATTTAGCAATGATTATGAAGCCAAAACCCCACACATAAAAACAATGAGGAGGTTGGGAATTAGGAAAGTAAAGAGAGAGTAGTAGTGGAAAAGACGCGGGGGAAAAATAAAAGGATAGATAAGTACATGGTTCAAATGCAAATACAAATGTTTGTGACAAATTTAAAAATTGTTATTTTTGTGTTGTTGACTGTAATTTTGAAGTCACCAAACATGTAAAAATGCTATTGGTCAGTTATGATGAAGCTTTAGTTAAGCATTATATTTCAAATGTCTATATGTTTTGAAAAGAAATGTATACCTTATTTTATGTGATAGTACAAAAATAAAATTATAATATAATAGTCTCCTAACGAGGTTAGAACAAAATTGATACGAGTGGAAGAACCACGACTAGGTTAAATTTTCATTTTAATCGAGTAACAGACCGTGTTTTCTGCACGATCATATCTGATTCACTCGATTTTTTATTCATTTCTTAAAATTTAAATTAATACTTTTCTGAAAAACACCTAAAACATTTACTTGCATTTGACACTGACAGTACAGACAAATCATGACTATCTATTTATTTTGTTGAGCATTATTACAGATATTCATCTGTTTACTATATATCAGTTATTGAAATGAAAAATGCCATGCAAAACCTATAAGAAGCAAGTGTTTCAGAATAAATATTCTATTCCAAGAGCGAGAATGTTTTCTTTCTGTTACTAAAAATGATTTCATGTTCTACCAATAATCGTAGAGAAATTGTTTTATCTATCAAGTCGCAAATAGATAAATGATTAATATCAAGAAAAACAGTTTCAGTAGACAATGTTATCCTGTAAATTATTACACAATCATCGAGCGCGGTAGCAACTTTGGAATTTGAAACAGAATGTGGTTTTAACATAGAAAACTCCCGGATTTTTCTGATGATCTTTTCTATGTGGATTCTTAAACCTGCAATATGTTTAGTTATATGTGCCTCATGTTTAGTCAATTTAGCACCTTGAGCAACAATTGGGGCCCTCAATAGTTGACAAGTTTTTGAACTAGTAGCAAACCGCGGTCAGCTAAAACCCAAATTCCAGGCTTCACATGATCAAAAAACTCACAGTTTTCCACAAGCAATATGTCACTAATCCGTCTTTCATAACCTGATGATATGTAGTTAATCAAACCATTTGGAGTACTTGATATTAAGTATTTGGATTGTATTCCCTTTCTTGTATTTGGACCATGTTAAAGTCTGATGCAGTGATTTAGAAGGTTTTTCACTTCTATTTCAAAACAGTCTATAATACGGTTAACTTTATTATAGCGATGTCTGAATGTTATTGGGAAGGGATCTTTATTTCTTTCTTGTCGAGTTTTTAAAATAAAGAGTTTAAGAATATTGAGATGAAAAAAATTTTTTTTGAAATATTTTGCCGGCATAAGATGGAGATATTCCAGATACCGAGAAGGTTGTATTCAATCTGATTTTTTTTGAAAGCTTAATATAATATATGATCGGTAGGTATGCTGGTATTGTTTTGTATCAAATCAACCAACAAATAATCGGGATAAACAAACGGAAAACGCCAAGCTTTCCGTTTGTTAAAAATATACGCTGCAGTTTAGTGCTCCATTCCTTGACCAAAAAAATAACGATCATTAGTTAACCCTACTTATAGGCGTGGCTTGGCCATAATCTTTTGCACTATCGTTATCTAGGACTTTGCATTTTTCTCTTTCTTTTTCTATTTCAGATTCTTCCTCAATTAAACTACTGCTGTCAAATCGTAACCTGTAACGATTGGACTGGATGGTGATAATGACTGAAATGAAGAAAGTCGACGGACTGTACAGTAGGATATGTCACTATTCAATTTATCTTCAACTAATTTCCTTTTAAACTAGGAATACTTGGTCTTCCTATCTTTACATGTTCTTCTACTTTTGAAGGGAGAGGCTGGCTGTCCAAGTTTTAGTGGGTGATATAAGCAATGGTTTGAAATTTGAAGTTTGGTCTCATGTAAATTTGCTTCTTATAATACCTACTTTTAACATAAACGTGTACACTTTTATTTTGAGTTTTTGCAGACATTCTGTTCTTTTGACTTCTAACCGGGAAATCTAAAACAAAGTGTACAACAGGTCCTCAGTCCCTCTGTGGACCAACATCAGAAAAGCCACTGAATATTTGTAGCCTCCGTTGAAGCAGTACAATCATGACACTAAACGCTTACAATTTTCTCTTTCTTTTTCGTCAACTATCACAGTCATTGAGTAAGATTTAGAGCAAACTTTGTGTTCTGGACACACCTTGCATTTTATGGCACACATATTGGATTCACGCCGAAGTTGCACGTAAGATTGTTTTGTTGATTTGAAAAGACAAAATGCAAAATATATTAACATTGAAAGTAACAAAAAAGGTGTAAAATTATGATTCATAATCCTTTATGCACACTTGTTAGGTTATGTAATCTTTTCTTATTTCCATTGTTAGTTTTCATTTGTTATATTATATAATTAAAAATTGGAATAAAAAATGGATAGTTAATATACTTACACAGATATTTTCACATTTCTGAATTCTCGCAGCACCATAGTCTGAATGAATTTGAAATAAAATTATTAAAATGTAAACCTCTGAAAGGTGTGTACATGGCTTTACCAGAGTTTCTCTGGGTTCAAAATAGACCGTTTGACACAAATTTACCTATAACCAAAAGTGCACCATAATATGCCAGAGGGCGCCAAACTTCTTCAAAAAAAATATTGTATATTGGGAATAACCCTGGAAAACGGTTTGATGTGATTTTGTTCCGCTTTGTATGCTGGTTGTCTGTTTCGAAGACGTGTAATGAAACAACAAATTTCTGATGGCAAGAAAAATCGCTTTCATTCTGGCACTGTCAAGTACAACAATATTTTAACAACTGTCAACAATACGAAACCAGAATAATTCTGACAAATAAAATGAACAATTTGAAAACTTTTTTCTCTCTTTGTTAAATTGCGCTAATGTTAATAGTTCGGTCAGAACAAAATTAAAATCATATCTATGCAAGGCGCATCCATACGCTTAGAAAATTGGTAGAATGCCAATAGGCTATGCGATCATGTCAATTCAATTTGGGAACTTTTCTTAGCATAAACCCTCACGCTCTCCCGACAATTGCCACTGCAAAAGCCCAACTCTATAACATCATATCAGTCTGTTCGACAAATGTGTAGCCCATTTTTCAAGTAGATAATCGCAAAATAGAAACGTGAGTAATCTTGGAAGATCCGAAATAAATGTCACTAATAATATTAGCACAATTTAACAAAAAAGAAAAAAATATTGAAATGGTATGTTTTATTTGTCAGAATTATTTTGGTTTCGTATTGTTGGATCATGTTATGTTAAAATATTATTTCATTTATTTGACAGTGCCCGTAAGAAAGCTGACTTTTCCTGGCATCAGAAATTCTCCTGTCCACATTACACAGAGAAACGTCTTCGGAAGCAGACACAACCAGCATACATAAAAAGCAGAACAAAATCCTTCGAACCGTTTTCAAGTTATTCCCAATATACAATATTTTTTGAAAGTTTGACTCCATCTGGCGCCCTTATGGTGCACTTTCATAGGTAAAATTAGTGTCAAACGGTCAATTTTGAGCCAGAGAACCTCTGGTAAAGCCATGTACACACTTTTTCAGAAACATCCTGTATATAATATAATTCGTGTAGATTTTCTTCAGCAGATTGTTGTACTTTTTTAAGTGGTTTTTCGTTTAAGCAGCTTACTACACTTCTTGCCATCTTTTAAGGAGGCTGACTCACTTCTTTACCTGGAAGCCGTAAATTTTTAAAATTTCGCACTTGGTTTTAGTAGTTGATTGGCTTGCATTTACATGTTTTATAATAACTTTGCCTGAGAAGTCGAAGAAGCGGTGGCTGCATATAAAGTAGTGGGGTTGATGGAGTAGGTGTTGTGGTAGGTAAAACAGTTTCTGTTTAATTTTTTAGAGTGATACTTTCAAGTGCATCATGCTTTAGTTGCAGCAAATGAAGAGCAGATAGGTTATCCGTGATTTCATTTTTTAAAGATGATATTTTGTTTTCAAACTCAGTGAGTATTGATGCTGAGATTTTAGAGATCTCAGATTTAATAGTTGATGTAACGCGACGAGATTCAACCAGTGAACATTCTTCCTATCGCCATATCAAACCAGACACGGATTTCAAATACTTACTCAAATCATACGGCAGGTTTACCCAATGGAAGTGAAAATTCTTATTACATATACTTTTCAATGAAAGACCTGAAGCGATTTTGAGGAACACGCTTTGTTACAAATATAGCAGATCATGTTAATATTTAGAATGGCGGATATTTATCATTCACCAATAATGCCACAGAGGTCGTTACTCAAAATGTTCACAATTTAGTAGCCCCAGTTCAATGCAAATGTATCCTTGTCAGTTCAACACACTCACACAAATTTGCCTTGATAATAATTTACATTAAAGATAGTACAATTAGGTAATTACATTAAACGTTTTGATAACTTTTAGTAACTCATTTAAAAAAAACACAAAATTCAGGTAACTCATTGATATAAGTTTCATACCAATAACACCAGTAGTTAACTAAATATTCACAAATCTTACAGATCTCGCACAAATACGTCGTTTAGGATTAGCTTCACACAATAGTCAAACATTAGAAACATTACAACGTTAGGAACTAGTAATACCAAAATAGATAAGAAATATATCAAATTACCAAATTATCTCACATACACAAAAGGTCTTCAATAAATACTTTCAAAGTTTGATTATAAAACAGTATTTTCAAGTAGCAACAACTTGCAGTCTTTTAGGCAATCCAAAAAATCCAATTGAAATGTGTGATAAATCGGGAATCTATACAATAAATTGTAAAGATTGTAACTAAGTATATATAGGGCAAATCAAGAGACCAACTCAAACTCAAAGGAAAGGAACACTAACTGCAGCGTGTAGTGCAACAACAGAAAAACACCAAGAAACTGCACCAAAAACTTTACTCGGACACGTGTTTCAATAGCTAAGCTATCATCATCAGCGATACCGATACTCGCTGATGATGATAGCTTAGCAATTAAAATACGTGTCCGAGTAATGTTTGAACGGACTTTTGGTGTTTTTTGCGTTCAACTAAAACTCGTTTTAAAGAGTACTTAGCTCATGTCAGTATCATCGCTCAGACAAGTCCAGTTTGGCATGCACATGCTTGAAAATAACCATAGAGTGGGCGACATTAAATTAATTAAGAAAGTAGATAATAAAACGAGGCAGATTCTGATGAAAGTTTGAAATTTTCAACAACAAATGTTTGCTTATCAATTATGATGATCACGGACCATTAGGTTTTTGAAATTTATCAAGCTTATATAGAATCAATGACACGTAACGATGCGTTACACGTATATACACAGTATATATTAGCTTTATTTTACTTTTTATTTTCAGTTCGTTGATGATGATGGCTTATCGAAACACGTGTTCGACTATAGTTTTTGTGCAGTTTTTTTTGTATTTGGTTACAGATAGACGCTGAAGTTGGGGTTCCATTTCTTTCAAAAATTTTGCTTTAATATCATTAACTGAAACGTCAAATCCTTCTAAATGAAACGCGTCTTTTATCGGATTGAGAGTGTTCATGCGTTTATTTAAATATAACTTGCTCTTCACGATATAAAAAGGCACTAATGCTTTTATACTCGTTTATAAGAGTTGGTACGTGATCCTTGGTCCAAGACATAATTCTTGTAAAAAAATAAAACGTTAAAAACTACCAAACACAAATATACAACACGAGGTGAAGGTTAAGGCACAGGTGAAAGTAAAATAGATGCTGAAACTGAAATGCAGCAGATCTACAGAAAATTTTAAAATATGCTTTAAAATTTCTACAACAATTTATTGTAATAAAATTGATCCAGAATTTTCCGTTTGCTACTCTACAATTTTTACAGCAACTTAATAATATTATTTAATAGCAATTATTGTACAAGAAATAATATCGTGTCAAACAGCCTTTATAGAATAAGGACAGCTTTTAAAAGTAAACCTGAAAATCCTTTGAAAAGCGTGCAAAACCTTTTTGTTAATCGATTCCAAAGCCAACTTAATAAATTGAACTTAAGTACAGTTTTGAAACACAAAATTGACTTTTTCCACGCATAAAAAATACTTCAGAAAAAAAAATCACAAGTGCAAGAGTCTCTCAGTCGAAATTGTTTAAAGCTACGTGTCAGGTATCTTCTTTGGAACCGTTAGTATGTTATAGTGAATTTACAATTAAAAATTAGTGTACGTAAATACCTAAAAATAGTTAAACCGAAAAAAAAAAAATATAGTTTCGAAGATGTCGATACTAGAAGACAAATTATACATTTTTGAAAAAAAGTACTAATTTTAGAATGGTTCCGAAAATAATGAAAATACAAATTTCAACTAAACAAAACCTTTCAAAACTATTTAATTAAATTAATGTAATAAAAATATTGAGTACAAGTAGAAATCCGTATGTATCCTGTAATGCGTAAAGTTGTATAGAAAGCAGATGCTTGAGAACGAGAATGTACTTTGGGGGTAAACATTACAATAAACTTATTGTATTTGGTTTGAATGTTCTCGATATTACCTAAAAGGTAGGAAAGTCATTCCTCGTACAAAATAAGATGTGAACACTAATGGATTCTCAGCGTGAAACACGATATGGTAGGAATAAGGACGCAAGAAAATTATTTCTTTTATGTTCAACGTGTGAGATGTACCTTATATACGTAGAAAATGACTGACTGTATTATAACAAAACAAAATTGATATTTACGGTCTTCTTCACGAAAGTACTAAATTAATTTTATCAATACGAAACGTATACGAACAAATGAACAAGTTTTTGATGAATAAGTAAACATTTTGAAAATTTACAAAGTGGATGTCAGTATCTGTGTAGATTTTCATTTAAAATTTTAATGAACAAATTTTAGTTTGTTAATTGTTTACGATGTTTTATACTTCACCAGCTTACAATAGTTTAAAGCTTTTTCGCGATATTAAAATTAACTTTGTAATGAATAATTAATTACTGCAATTTACATTACTTTCGTAAGCTTTAGACCGCATTTTAAAAGTTTTGAAACAAGCTTTACGGGTTTATTTTAATTTAATCGAGCAGAACAGGTTTCGACGATTTTAAAAATACACTTATTATATTTTTCTTGAATATTTGCTCAATACAAATGTTTGCTTTGTTCAAATTTGTTTTAGATTTTGGTTTTCATTTTAATTTAATTTAGAGGATAAGACACAATGGTTTTATAAATATGCTTGTTACCTCACATTTTTACTTCAAAACTTTACTTAGTAAAAATATTGTTTTGTTCAGTTTTGTTTTGAGAATATGTTTTTTTATACGGAGAGCAGTTTATTAAAATGAAGAAAAATAATGTTTGAATGTAGCACAATAAAATATGAATGATTCTTTCTGAATATAAAAATTGTATTTATTGACGAACTTTATTATTTTTTTTATAGCAACTTTTTTTATAAAATTAAAAAAACTAAAAGATATTAGACTTTTGATAAGATTTTGTTTTGAAGGATGTTTGAGAACCATGTCTCTGCAGAGACCAGCAGTAATAGGCCATCATATGGCGATCTCACCTTCCCTGAATCTTACCCCCACTACTTTCATGTCGTGATTGAAGCATTCTCCCAGTTTGATACTCATATTAGCTCCTAAAATTCTGAAGTTTTCTAACATATGTTTAACAATGTCTCTATAACTTAACGCTTTATGGTTACCGAGAAAATTTTCTACTACCAATACTGTTAAAGCCTAATGCTTTTGGTTTGATAACAATTTAGGTTTTCCTTAAATAAAAAATTAACTTATGTTCGTGTAATAACGTATTTGGAAATATTAGCTTGTTTTGGGATCTGTCATTCTTAACTTTTCTTGAATAATAAAAGTTTGATTGTTCTACGTTGAAATTGTGATTCGATTTATAATCATAATAGATCATTAGCTTTAGTCATTAAACATTATTGACGTATAAGTGTCCACCAAATACGGGTGGTTTGGTATCCACCAAGATATTTTAAGTGTTCCTTTTGTACAATATGGATACGCTTATGGCGAACCATGGTCCTTGTCGTTCTCAAATCTCAAATCACGACTTCGTAACTACATGCTTTATTGCAAGAATCTCCTATTAGTGTATCCAAGGTGAAAGTAAAACGTATCTACTTGAACAAGAAATTGAAAAATAGAAGAGTAGGATGAAAAGATAATGACTCGAATGATTAAATATGAAACTATTGCCAGGTATAAAGAAAACTACATCATAGCGTAAATGAATGTACTTTATCTGTAGTCAGGCCAACCTTCCAATTATTGAACTACGCAAATTCGACGGCGATCTGAAAAAGTGGCTTGGATGTTGGTCTCAATTTCAAAAGGTTCACGCAGACAAAGATCTTCCTCACTCTGACAAGATTCATTATCTTTACAAGCCAAACCAGAGTTATCCACAGTCTGGAGAAAACTACAAAAAAGTCGTTGAAGCATTAAAAGAACGGGTTGGAAGAGAAGATCTTTTATTACAAATCTACGTTCATGAATTACTCACTATTTTGATTTCTAACGTGTCATCCAAAGATAAAATTCATTTGTCACAGTTATATTTGAAACTGGAATCCCAACTGCGTGCTCTTGCAACACTGAAATTAGAACAAGCTAACCCAGCAACATGGCTCTTCCCATTAGTCGAGTCTAAATTCTCTAAAAACACTCTTTGTGCGTGGCAGCAAAGTTTACAATAAAAAAAGATGAAGAAAAACTGAACCCAAAAAAGACTCGTTTATAGTTATTAATGGAGTTTATCAAACTTGAAGTACAGAACAAACAACAGATTCAACTTGCAAGAACGGCTTTTCTATTGACTGACACTAAAATTACAAAAAATCAAAACATGGACAAGTCATCTCAGAGAAACGCTGGAGAAGTTGCTACTGTAGCTAAACTGGTATCTGCTGCTCAAGTGACCTGCGTCTTTTGCTAAAAGAGTCATGCCAGTGCCCGTTGTATTGAGGCGCTGTTGATGACTCTTGAAGAAAGAAGAGAGAAAGTGAAAGAATCTAGAACATGATTTCGATGTTTAGCAAAAAAGTATTCATCCAAATTTTGCAAAGAAACCGTTAAGTGCATTTTCTGTGAAAAACGTCACTATCCAAATATATGTTATAACAACGCAAAGATGAGCAAAAATAAACCTCAAGAAGGATTGCCAACTCCTGCAAATGCCCCGAATTTTAATGTAACTCCTGTTGTGAACAGCTCCGAAATCTTTCTCAGTAAGTTCTAGGTCCAAATGGTAGGAGCAAAATTATCTGTCCTAGCTCGTGTTCTACATGATAATGTGAGTTACAGAAGTTTTGTTTGAAGTCGTATGATCAAGAATGCAAAAATCGGTAAAGAATAGATGTAACACATTTTGTTTGAAGTATTCTGCTCAGAATCCAATAACGTGTCAAAGTATGTTGTCCAATTAAAATCAATAGATGGTAACCATTTTCAAGCTTTGTATCTCCTTGACGAAAAGTCTATTTTGTGGTCAACTTCCAAATATACCGAATGGACCATGGTTTCAAGAATTTGCAAGAAAAGGAGTGACGATTCAGGACTGTGGATATGACTCATAAGAAGTAGACTTATTGATAGGAAACGATTATCTACCATCAAATTTGACTGGAAAAGTTGTGAAGTTGGACAAATATCTTCTGGCCCCATAAACGGTATTTGAATGAACCATATCAGGGAGACTCAACAAAAGTAAAGCGAAGTCTACTAGTCATACATTGGTAGGTACCAAGATTGATTTGTCACCTTTGTAGAAACTGGAAACAATTGAAATTATGTATCCCATCACAGTAAAATCTAAAATACACAGAAAAAGATGCAACGAAAACATTCTGTAATTAAATTTGTCGTAAATATGATGCCCAGTACATTATTAGACTACCGTGAACAAATCAGAAGTCGACCTTTATTTCAAACTACTCCTTTGCTGAAAAAAAGATTGATGACCACCACTGCAAAGCTAAAGAAAAAGCACAAGTTACCGTACTATAAACAAGTGTTTAAACAATTTTTGGCTGAAACAATCATCAGACAAGTCAAAACTATAAAAATTCAGGCCACTTCCTTCCACACCGCCTGTATTAAAGGAAAGCGCCACAACTCCAGTGAAACCTGTCTTTAATGCATCATGTAAAGTTGATAGAAATCTATCGTTGAATCAATGCTTTCTATGTGGTCCCAATATGATCGAGCTTATTCCGGTGCTATTTTTAAAATTCATAGAACGTTCTGTGGCAGTATCGGCGGATATTCGAAAACCTTACAGAGAACGAAAATGTAAAGAAATAGTGACTAATTAACATGTTCGTGTAGTTTTTAGTCAGAAATATGGCTGGGACGAAGTACTGCCTTGCGACATTCAATGTCAACTCAACGGCTGGTTGAAACAAGTGTTCCAGTTTTTTGTCAAGTTTATGTTTTTGTGATGCGAGCCAGCTTGCTATCGCCAGTGTAATTTATATGCGATCCAAGTTACATGATACAGTTCAAGAGTCATTTTTTAGAAAAGTCAAGTTTAATTCCAATTAAGAAGATCTCTACCATCCCAAGATCAGAACTTACACCTGCTGTGAACGGAACAAGACTAAGTTAGCGTTTGTTTCCTTAAATACCAGTTATTTTGATTGGGCTGATTCTACACTACACTATGAAGGCATGGATAAGTCGCAATGGAGATTGGGTACTTTGTTTCAAACCGTGTTCGAGAGATCGTCAATGAAACCTCAAAAGAGTCGTAGATACACATTTCTGCAAAAAATAATTCTACCGACTTGCCTTCACGTGGATGTTTGCCGAGGCAATTAGTTACGTCGAATTGCTGGGAGGGACCTAAGTAGTTTCAATCTCTGCAAACAAATTGAAGATGAAGTCAACTTGGAACTTATAAAGTCGATCGTTGCAGCTTAGCTCCAAAGTCAATCGTGCCTAAGTTTTCCAGCTATCGCAAAAACATTGCCGTTTTTGGATGGTGTATCAGGTTTGCCAATTGAACAAAGAAATTAAGTAGCGAAAGACGGACGTACCTTACAGTGGATCAATGGAGAAGAGCAGAGAAACACGTGTTACTGTGGATTCAACAACACAGTTTTCAGGGAACTCGAGCAAGAATCGGACAAGTATCGGTGTTTGTTTGGGATGACAAATTACTTCGTGTCAATGGAAAGCTGACAGATGAAAAGATTCAAAGCGACATCTTGTAAAATAGAAGCTGCCCCATTACCACCAAAAAAACCGTAGCTACTCGTGTGCTTGAAACTACGGAGGTTGATCTTGCTGGTCCTGTGTATCTTAAGAATAAATCAAAAGTATGGATAGTGCTCTTCACGTGTGCTGTCTTTCGATGCGTTTATTTGGATTAAGTGACTAATCTATCTTCTGATGCTTTTCTTGATGCTCTGGAACATCTTGTGTGCTTGTTTGAAAGACCACACACCATCTATTCAGACCATGGAACAAATTTTGTGGGCGGTGCTAACCTTTCAAGCAGTTGGATTGGGTTAAGAGAAGCCCAATAATTCCAAACAAATCTAATGGGTCTTCTAAATTAGTACTGCAAGCTGGTGTGGAGGTTTTTGGGAACGACTTGTTAGAAAACCATGAAAGATCTGTTAAAGCGAATGTGAATATGAACAAATGGTAACTTGCTTGTATGGCGTAAGCTCTACGATTAAGGATCGAACATTGACATTGATGTCAGAAGACAACGATGATCTTGTTCCACTCACACCTTCCGTGTTCTTGCCAGGTACAGCAATTGGATTTATTTATTTATTTATTTGTATGGTACATTTTACATATTGTATTGTAATGTAAGTGTTATGTATGGTGCCCCAGAAGATCAGTATAAACCTGTACAGTGTGGTGACAAAACCGTGTGCAATAGTGAATTGGTTCGTCTTGGCAAAGCATTTGCTTCAAGGTTTAGGAAAACCACTAAAACTTAAACATGCCAACCCTTACCCATCTTAGTATTCATATGTAATAATATTAATTAAGTGTGTAAACATTATAGAAGGTAAATAAATACATAAAATATACAGCACAACCATTGCATGACGACATATAATAGACCGGTCCAAGCGCCAGTCACGACAACGATAAAAATAGTAGGTTAAAGAAATAACAAAACAAAATAATGGAAAAACAGATAATCAGGACAAGAATACAAAATATTGCTAAACTTCAGATGTTCTTCAGATTCGTAAGCCATAATATAGCTGCATCCGTTCAATTATGAATGTTTGAAACCCTCCTTTAAACTTCGTTAATTGACAATCCTCTACAATATGTGTAACGGTCTCCGGTTTGTTTCCACAGTCACAATTAGAAATCGCACCCCATTTAAACAACATAGAGTTGCAATTTTGAATGGCCTGTTCTTATGCGATTTGCTTTTGATGTTTTCCTAAGACTTGTAGCGGATCTAAGTTTTTACAAGATTCCTACAAAACGGCAAAGAATCTGCAGATTTAACTACGAGATCGGTTCAGAAAGGAATACTATCCAACCACTTTTTCTAGAAATGGTAGAACATGTGCTTATTCCATCTTTTCGTCTGTACAGAAATTAAAGTGACCCACCTTTATCCCTTACAGATTTGCAACCCATTTTTGCAGACTAACGTGTGATGCGCTTCCAGATCATATCTGTCAATCAGTCATTTAATACTTTACGTTTGCCACTCCTCATATTTTGCGCATCTTCTGCTCGTAAATCCTCAGTAAACCTCAGTTTACCAATGTTATTTCCTTTCTCTAATTTTTATTCTAATGTTGCAAACATTTGTAACCCATGATCTAAACTTACAAATATGTTAAATACAGGACGGTAATTTTTAGTAGCGTCGTCCATACCAAATTAATTACTAGATTTATTTATTTATTGCAGCGCTGTTTGTCCCTGGCGACGGGCATCCAAATTTATTTTTAACAATCTTGAAAATACGGTTACAAATATGGAATAAACTCTGTTATATTCTTGTCAAAGAATATCGTGCACAGACGTACGGCAGCAAGCTCTTTAAAAATAGTTTCTTCTAATTATTTTTTTTAAATGTCGGTATTCGTTGTCAGACATGTCTTCATAAGTTTATACAACAAATTTTTAAAAAATTAGTACTTTTGTAACGTTTGCTAAACCCGTGTTTACAATTTATAAGCGGCATGTGGCAATATCGCCATTTTGTAAGTTTTTGGAACGTCTACCTAGAGGATTTAAAATAACTTACTTTTACTGAATTTCTCTTTAAATTTAATATTTTTCATATATGCTGTATGGACCATTGACATGGTGACTTCTTTAATATCGATACCTGGGTCATTACTTAAGGGAGGCTGTCCGATATCACAATCAGTCATTAGCCCAATCCTATGTGGTAATGATACACATCCGGTTTTGTAAAGTTGTCACCGATATACGGCAGAATGTAAGTGTTGACTTTTGTGAATTGTACGGTGATATTACCGTTATCATCCTAACGCGGTTTTTATGCATGTATTTGGATTACTATTTACATTTTACGTCGATAATGAATAAAAAAAATACAACATAAATTGGGGGTGTGCATCGTAGCTCAGAAGGGGAACGGGCGTGGTTTGCGGGAAGACTGCTTTTGTGAAATAATCTGAGTTTAGTTATAAGGTCGTTGGGTAGTCAAACATTAAGAAATTCTTTTAGTTAAAAGGGCGCCATGCGAAGATAAAGTGGTGAATGTCTTTCACCCTTAGTTTACCAAATCTTTACCTGAAAGGGTACTTTCTAGGACCTACATTTTAAAAGTACTCTTGCAAACCTGTAAAATTGTCAAAAGAATGCCGTGCTCCGCAGTACGTCGCGCGGCTACATTCTGATTTTTCTCTTGATATCCTGTTTAAATACTATTGACCACCGCCTGAACTTGATTTGAAACCGATACCTGATTAACCTGTTATAAGTTTGTCTTATTACGCACAAGTAATCCCCGAAATTGAATTTGTTGCAAACGAAAGTGCAGTCTTCTTTCTGTTACGTCAACGGTCGTTCTGAATCCAGTAATCCAATTTACCGCATTCGCAGTAACCCTTCATCTAACTATCTCTGTCTAACATCAACTGATTTGCGTTTGGCCGTGGTTTACATGCTTTCTTTCATACTATACTCTGACTCCGTGTCGTAATCCCGAACACTATACCGTGTGTCCCAGGAAATCTGAAAAGTCCGATTTATATGTCCCCAAAGTGTTTTTAGGATATTTCCAGTATCAGAACACGTTACAATGTGTACCAGAAAACGTTTTTTGTAAAAATTTTAAAATGTAACAAAACATATCAAAATATTTCAAAAAATTTATCGCCTGGTAAAAGCTTTATTTAAATGAACAAGTAAGAGATGCGTCGTTCATGTTTGGCGTGGCTCAGTTGTCTCAAACGCATTACCACTGATTTATCGCCGGTTCTTACGAAGGTTCAAACATAACGCGTGATTCAAAAATTTTTCATTAAACGTTGCCATGAACGACAAAGCAAGATATAACAGGTGTATCTTAGCTTAGCTTGTACATTTCTGACAGATTTAATTTCAATTTTTTAATTAATAATTCAGATGACTTCAATAGTTCAATAGTACTTTGGTAGGTCCAACACATCCAGTTTTATGTATTTAGAATAGACGTACGTGAATTTTTTCATGGTCCACTTTAATGAAAAAATTTTGAATCACGCGTTACCTACATATTAGTTATTATTACCTACTTAACGATATTAAAACCATTTCAGTACGTTTTAATTTGTAACAATAAATGAATTTAGTTGTTGACATTAATAACAAGAATTACTAGTGTTCAATCATCATCTTGTTTGAATCAATCTTTTATAATAAATAAATATTTATGGTGATCCAGAAAAGAACCGATTGGGATAGTGTCTTTAAATGAATGTTCGAAATGCTGTCCGTTTTGTACTAGACAGTAGCATAGCATTATTGTAAAACTGCATACGAACGTTTGCTTGTAATTGTTTTGTAGGTAGATACAAAAATTAGAAATTACGTTTACGTGATTAATGAAGCATTTGAACAATAAAACAAAACGTAAGGCGGCTGCTACAAGCGTCGAAAAACAATGGTACATCAGAATACATTTTGTACTTTGTGTCAAGATTTTCTTGTTCGTTTCTTAAATAATTGTTTGAGTTTTGCGATTAGTTTGTTATACATTTGTATAAATAATGGAGAATTTAACATTGGAGCAGCGAATATTCGTTATTCGTTTGCATTTTAGTGGAAGTAGTTGCCGTGAAATACAACAGAATTTTCTAGGAATGCTTGAAGAAGTACCGAGTTATTCGACGTTTCAAAGAATTATAGATAAGTTTATAACAACTGGGTCTGTTAGAATACGTAGTGATGATATTCCCAAACCACCGCGGGAGTTGGAATTGAGAAACACCGAAGTTGTCCTAGCTGCAGTTTCTGTTACAAATAAAACATCAGTGCGTACTATTCAGGTAGAAACAGGGGTTTCGAAATCAATGGTACAACGCATTCTTCGAAAACAACGATACAACCCCTACAAACTTCGAAGATGCCAGGAGTTGCGAGCTGGCGATAATAACTCCAGAGTAGAGTTTTCCGAAGTAATGCAGGAGACCTGCAACAACAACAGGGATTTCTTGAGAAACGTTGTTTTCACTGATGAGAGCACATTCACTTTGCACAATAAACCTAACAGTCAAAACTGCAGAATCTGGGCGCGTGAAAACCCTAACATGGCGGTGGCGGTGCAAACCCAGTATCCTTTAAAGGTGAATGTGTGGGCTGGATTGTTCCGCGACAGAATTCTCGGTCCTTTTTTATCGAAGGCAATCTGAACGGAATGTCCTACTTAGAATTGCTCCAGAACAGAGTAGTACCAGAATTACGAGAAACAGTGGAAGATCTGCAACAAGAAGTTTGGTTTCAACAAGATGGCTGTCCAGCACACAACTCGGTGATAGTTCGAGAATATTTAGCAAATACCTTCCATGGTGTTTTTGGTTTACGGGGACAAATTCAGTGGCCGCCACGATCTCCTGATCTGGCACTTTGTGATTTTTTCTTGTGCGTCGGGAGTTTTATAATAGGCTGGGTTACTGTTTGGTACAAAATGGAGGCATTTTTGAACATTTGCTTTAAGCAAACCATTATAATCGGTTCTTTCAGAACCACCATGAATATTTAGTTAAAGTATTTATTTAAACACGACGATGATTGTGCACTAGTCGCTGTTGTTAGTATGTCGACAACAAAATTCATATATTGTTACAATTAAAACGTACCAAAATCATTTTAATTTCGTTAGTTAGGCCCAGTTGTACAACTGACCGTTAGTTATCATTCCACAGCAACCATTGTTTTTAAATCTCGCTTAAGTTTAAGCTGTGTGGGTGCAAACAGTAATTGTTTAATAATGAATCATATTCTACTAAGGACCAGTTCAACCAACGCGATTAAACTTAAACAATGCTTAAAAATTATCGTTGCTATGGTTTTAACATTTGTATCTAAAGTTTTTAAACATTGCTTAAGTTTCAATTGTATTTGTGCAACCGGTTATGAATCTATTGCCAGTTCAATTAAAAAAATTTAAACTAATATCTCGTTATTGACCTAAATTAAATGGTGATCATTTAAAATAATAACACAACTTAAAAAAAGGAATCGGACTGGGGATTTGAACCTTCGTTAGAACTGGTGATAAATTAGTGGTAATGCGTTAAGACAACTGAGCCACGCCGAACATCAACAACGCAGCTCTTACCTGTTAATTTAAATAAAGCTTTTTATCACGCGATACATTTTTAAAATATTTTTAATATGTTTTGTTGAATTTAATAAATTTTTTACAAAAATGTTTTCTGGTACACATTGTAATGTGTTCTGATACTGAAATATCCTAAAAACACTTTGGGGACATATAAATCGGACTTTTCAAATTTCCCATGTTAAACCCAATGCTTCAGATTTCCTGAAGACACACAGTATACCTGGTTAGTTATCCCTCCCAAAAAAAGCATCTCAAACGCTTTACAAAATATACTGACGTCGTTACAAAACCATCCGCTCAAGCAGGAAGTCCAACACTAAGCTACATATAACCTGCGAAATAGAACCTAGCCTACTATAGAACCAAACAAAATTTCAATGTCAAAATATTTTATTACTCAACATATTCTCCTCTTAATTGGATACATTTATTACAGCGAACCTGCAACGTCTCTAGACCTTTAAAAAAATGTTTCTTCTTGCTCTGCAAACCAGACCTCCACAGCTTCTATTACCTCCTTGTTGGAAGAAAATGTACGACCTTTTAAACTTTTTTTCAGTTGAGGAAAGAGGTGATAGTCGGACGGAGCCAAATCGGGTGAATAAGGGGGTGTTCTAGTAATTCAAACCCTAAATCACGAATTTTTGCATGGCAACATGAGATTTGTGTGCAGGGGCGTTGTCCTGCAAAAACAAAACACCTTTTGGATAGCTTTCTGGTCAGTAATGTCGAATAGTAATTCTCCAGTTATTGTTCTACCCTTATCCAAAAATCAATCATGATTACTCCATGGCAATCCCAAAAACTGAAGCAAGAACTTTTCCAGCAGATTTTTGGACACGAAACTTCTTAGGTCTTGGAGAACCAGAGTGTCGCCATTCCATCGATTGTTGCTTTGTTTCTGGATCGTAGAAATGTACCCAAGTCTCATCCATAGTAACAATTCGGTTTAAGAAGTCTACATCGTTTTCAAATCGAGCACAGATCGAACGCGATGCTTCTACCCTTGCACGCTTTTGGTCAACATTCAAACATTTGGGGATCCATTTTGCAGCAATTTTCTCATGTCCAAATTGACGTGAACCATATGATGAACGCGTTCGTATGAAATATTCAGTGCTTCAGATATCCGTTTTAGCCCAATTCGACGGTCTGATAAAATCATGTCATGAACTGCATCGATATTTTCGGGGACTGACACAGAAACTGGCCTTCCGATCGGTCATCATCTTCAATGGAAAATTTACCTCTTTTGAAGCTTGCATTCCAATTTTTGACGGTCGCATACGAAGGACATTGATCACCAAGGGTATTAAGCATATCTTCGTAAATCTGCTTACCTCTTAACCCTTTTAAATACAGGTACTTGATGATGGCTCGATACTCCAATTTTTCGATTTTCACAATTTCGGTGGACATCTTTTTTCATTTAATTTATTGCGTGACTCTGGTTTACTTTTTTGACGTCAAACTTTACACTGACACTTCTAATAAGTGATTGTTCGTTGTTATGGTAACGCAATATTTTGTTTATGCAAGGAACTGGTCTAGGCTAACTAGATATCAATACATCCTCGTACAGTCTCGTACAAACCTTCGAGTGAATTAATTCGTAAGAACCACTTCCACTAGCAAAATAATTCCTACCCGGGGCTATCACCGTACTCAGGAGCCGTTCCGCGTTATAAATATTAGCATATCTAAAAGCAAACTCTGGATATACGCTTAGTTATAACAAATCCGAAAATTTTCCTGTTGATAAAGAACGGCCTACGATTGAACTGTTTCTTGGTGTGCAAACACCTAAGGTAGGTACTACGAATAATACACTATTTATATCCACACAAACACACAACGTTTCAAATTTCATATTTGGTCTCAATCTCCACTGACAGTTGATTGTGTCTCTTCTACCGCCCCCGTTGCAGAAAAACCTACTCAGCTGCAGACATTTTAACTATTCAGTTTTTTGTATTATATAATTAACCCACGGATACATAATTATTATTTTGTTAAATACAAGGTTAATATACCTCTTAAAACTTGATTTTCTTTACATATTCGATGTGGTTACCCAACGCAAAATAAATCTTGTAAAGTTTATACTTGTACAAGTCTTAAGAAACTAACGCTTCTGCAGGTTGAAGTTTTACAACATTCTATTTAAAAAGCAAAGGTATAACCAAAAGATGTAGAAATTGATAATTATTTTAGCTGAAACAAATATATCAGAAAACTTTTCCATACCTGTACCTTTTCTGTGTGTCACTCATTGCATTAATAGACTATTGCTTATATTATTAAGAAATTGTGAACGAGATACTCAAAATGTTTTTTGCAAAACAATAGTATATATTATTTTTATGATCAACATTAGTATTTACTACAAGTAGTCATTATCTTTTATCGCCATGTTAAGTATTTTGCGGTTTCTTTTCCTATATTGATAGTGTAGGCGTCGCTATCAAACTTTGTAAGTTCATAAAAACACTCTTTAGGTTCCCTCAAGTTTATAGTCCCAGATATAGATATATATTTTTTTTTTATATTTTCCAACGACAGGGCGGTAAATTTTTAATTTATTTTTGTTACAAAACCATAACAGAAATCAAAAACTATATATATTTCTGATTATGGTATTAAAGAGACATGGTAGCAATTGATAATAACGTAAAAGTTGTTTATCTAACGCAATTTTGGCGTTCAGGTCGATTAGCTCAATGAGCTATAAATACTTTCGCTTAATCAAGTACCGACTGAAGTCTGTTCTAACTTAGTTGATAGATACAAGCAATAAGTTTCTGATATTTCGACACAAAGTCAGTTACTTTTGTGAAATTCTAAAAGTTTGCGAAGTTTAGATGTTTTCAACTGAGCTCGACGAAATACCGATTATGCACAAATTTACAAAATCTATGAATAACCGAGTTCGTGTTAGAATTTAAACAAGCATGTTGTAGTAAGTATAACAAAGTAGTAATTTGAAAAAAATATTTAAAACAATCTGTATCAAATTTTACAAAGTTAGACAACTGTTTATATTGAAAATCCATTATTCATGCAAATACAAAATTCGTAGTGAAAGAGTTTTTTAAACAAAAATGTAAATTTATTTTAAAACTTTCCAGTATTACCCTATAAGCTACTTACAGATAGGACTCGTTTGTATTGCAGCTAACTACAAAAAGGATTTTAATAAAACTGTTGCATTTATTCGTATTATTTGAACTTTTATTTAATACAAATAAAACTTAGCACATTTATTAGTTTTGTTGAACAGCGTCGTTAATTTTAATTGCGGTCATTACATAGTAGGATTTTTGTAACAAACATTTGTAATATACTAATTTATGGCAACATTGTTAAAGGATCTTAATGATTGTAGCAATATTTTATGGGTTCTTCATTTTTAAGAGGAATATTTTGCAACCCATCATTTTTTTTTTTTTTAGAACAGTTTATTATTTTAAAACTTTTATTTACATTTAATTGCAATTATTTCAATGCTAATGATGATGATTGGAAATTTTTATTTTCGTCCTGCTCAGTCCGCATTCTAAGTGTTTTCGTTTCAGGGACGTTTTCACTCTTCTTAAAGGTATTTTTTGTTCTATTTTTATTTTTATACCGTGCAAACTTAATTGCAACAATTATGAAATGCTACAATACGTAACTTAGAATATGCTTGAATAATGATAACACTGGAAAACTCAATTTTGACTGAATCTGGTTGTTTTCACTTGTTTTTGTTACGACATGAAACACGAAACGCAACACGGCGTTGCAAAGTGCCAAACTAACTCAACGGCGAGGAGAGAGTGTAGAAAAATGTCTCACACTTACGTTTATAGATGACTAAAGGTCCTTATCACTCGTCAAAGTCGGAGTTTTATTGGACGCCCCCCAGATCTTTTCTAAACCTACACAAATGTTTACTAAAAATCCAGAAAAACGTAAACACTTAAAAAGAAACGTTTTTAAAGAAAGAAACATGAATTATGTGTCGTTTTCAATTAAAATGCAAGTTTATCTACAACTCTTCGATTACACCACGGTCGTGCTCTTTTACATTAAACTCATTCTAAAAGATAAAAGCGGTACCGCGCGCATTTAACTTCCTTAACAAGGATTATTTACAGGTTTGGAAATACGTAAAACGAAGTGGGACTGTGGTCTTTTTTAAAAACAAAATATTAAAATTAAAATTCACCATCCCGCCTGAATTCGTTTCAACAACAAAAAATACGCAAAGATCCTATCCTAATTTGGCTTATTCGTAAATGCGCACCAACCACGATATACGATAATTTTTCAAAGTAAACTATCTATTTACTTATATCAAATTCTTACAAGAACATTTTAATTACGCCGAATTAATTGAAAAAATGTATTCTACAATATTGCAAGTGTTATTTTGACTTTACTTTAGTCAACGATAGTTCTCTTTAATTTCGCGAAGCGAATTGTTTCCTTGCACGATATCAAAATTATCTGGCATAAAATCACTTCCATTAGTTCATACGCGCACTGTTCGATATTTAGCGATTGTTAATATAAAACTAACAATTAGAATCCGCTACAATTTTTGTACTTGTTGTTAGTTACATAGTACCTCGTCGTTTATAATCTGCTTATGGACTCCCTTCTTAACTTACAGACTTATTTCTTAAATATAAACATACAAATTGAGAGAGGCTTCTCCGTCTCTCAATTTCTAAGAAAGAACCCTGCAAAAATTAATACGTTAATAGTTCTCAGAATTTAACCGAATTTTAATTTTATTAATAAGTCTAAACCAAATAAAATGTGAGATTTTATGTTTAAAAACAACAAGACTTTCACGCTTGTCATGGTACAAACAAAGAGTTAATTGAGTCACTGAAGCAATGTGGCAAAGTCTTCTAAGAGAGCGTTTCATAAAAAATTGACAAAATAGTAGTATGCGTTGATTGTATGTTGCTGCCGATAGTGTTGTACTTGTTAGGTTAATTGTGAAGTTAGTTGCAAACGTTGCAATGTTGTGATGTTGCCTTACTTCAAAGGAAAATTTGTGCAAATGCATGTTGTATATGGGCATTTAGCAATATCGGTTGACGACTCGATTCTTGTTTTGAAAAAAATTGCGCAGCGACATCAAAGAGCCCTTGGATGCTGTATACGGTTACTCTTGTCCTTCTATGGCGACCGTCAAAATTGGTTTAACGAGTTTCAACATGGTCGATCGTCGGTTATTGATGAGCCACGCCCAGGTGCCCTGAAAACGGCTACAATGGAGACCGCCGATTAAAAGTGCGCGAGAGAGCTGAGACGTAGGCATCTCAAAAGACCGCGTCGGTCATATCCTGTATGAAATTTTGGGATTGAGATAGCTGTCGGTGCGATGCGTTCCGCGTTTGCTCACTCAGCTGTTTAAGCGAAATCCAGAGTTTCTGCGTCGTTTCGTGACCGTCGACAAAACATGCATCCACTGCTACATCAGAGACCAAGAAACAAACGAAACAATAGACTTTACACAATGAACGTGCTCCGAAGAAAACGAAGACCGTCATATCGGTCGAATAGGTAATGGTCACCGTTTCCAGGAATTTACAAAGTGTGATCTACACATAAACTACCTGGAGAAAGGCAAAACGGTCACAGGGTTGTACTAT
Source organism: Abscondita cerata (assembly GCA_030710515.1). Taxonomy (NCBI): domain Eukaryota; kingdom Metazoa; phylum Arthropoda; class Insecta; order Coleoptera; family Lampyridae; genus Abscondita; species Abscondita cerata. Next base: position 177,845 of record JALBCR010003419.1, on the reverse strand, counting down.
GCGGAATTATTAGGCCGATTTGACGCCAAATTGCAAAAAAAACCTAATTGACAAAGAATAAAGTGCTCTTCCACCATGACAACGCACCGGTCCATACCTGCGCCCTTGGCCCAGCCAAACTGGTTGACTTAGGCTACGAACTGCTGCCCACATCCACCGTATTCTCCAGATTGAGCCTGGTGCGACTTCTTTTTGTATCCAAACTCGGTGGGCAAAAATTAAAGTCAAATGAGGAGGTCATCGCCACCACAGCGGCCTACGTATTTTTCAGAGAAACTCAAGAAGTTGGGTCAAGTATATTAAACCAAAAGGAGACTATATAGTAAAGAAATTGACACATTTCCAAAATTTTTTTTTTTTGTAGGCTAAGTACTTACCGGACGATCCTTGTGTAAAATAAATAAATTGCTGAGGCTCTTTGTCTCACCAAAATCCGTGACTTCTCACAAAGCGGTTCACTCTAACAGCAGAAACGATAGCAGGAGGTTTGCAAATAAAATCACAATTACTCATCTGATAAACAAAGTACAATTTTTCTACTCACCGGGGACTCCACCCCCTATCTTTGTCATCATTCGGTTAATTAGGTCCATTTAATTATTCCATACAGTAATTATATAAATATATAATATACTCTTCGACAACTAGCTAGAGTCACCTGAAATAAGTGGACGCTCAACCTAGTTGGCATTCCAAGATCGGGGGCACCTAATAATGCTACCTTCTCCACCTGCATCATGTCATTCAGGTAGCCCGCAACACCCCCTTGCGAGTAACTCTACCTGAAGGAACCACGACATTGTGTCGGGCACTTGTGCACCAGGGGTGAATGATTAAATGTTATTTAAATACACCAAACATCCTTTTTGTTGCCGGCTCACCACTGACTTGCGTCTCCACTATTGGTCTACTCAAATTTCAACATTTTCCAAATTATAATAAAATATAATCTCATATTTCTCATTATTAAAAATAAATCTTATTCTATCTGACAGTCACTCTGACAAAACCTCCGCACTCTATATTTTAAATTAAATTTTTCTACAGGAAGGCATTTGTTATAAACCAGTTGTGAATAAAATAAGAACAATAACATATAATTATATATTTTAATAAAGAAATTAAAAACAGAAAATATAATAAAATTTAACTTTAACACTTGTGTATTAGGAAAGAAGCTTATTGGTAGATAACGAAATGACGAATTAATATTATTATTATTTAGATCACTTTTTGTTGACCAATTACTTTTTGCAAAACTATTTTAACTTGTCCAAGGAAGATATTTTTGCTTTAGGAGGTCAATTTGGTTTTATAAGGTGATGCAAAAATTTCTTATGTTCTGAAGTGAGTATGACATTTTTACGAGATGGTTTGCAAAATTTTTGCCTTCTCATCATTTTTAACATCTTTATCGTTTTGATTCTTGATCGCTGGAATGTGCAATTGAGATCTTTTGAGTTTTCTAGAATGTGTAGTCTCGATTCGTTAAATGGTGTTACAAGTTGGTAACCAAGTTGTTTTAGAAAGAGCCTTAATTTGTACAATTTGATCGTACTGCAATCAGGATTTTTGTTCTCCATAAAACATAAGCATTATAGGCATACGAAACCATTGTTGTATGTTCAGTAAAAACCAACTTTGATGTTAGGATTGGTACCAATTTTCTCACAACAAGAGTTTTAGGTATTTTCGGTTTATTCTTCATCAAAGTACTAAGAAAAGTTATTTTTTTGTTTAGTAAAAGTGGTCACAGTTTGTAAAAAGTTGTAGTAATCCGTACCTTAAATCTATCATTACCCTTGATCCTTTGTGTTTTCGGGTTTTCCAGTGTAAATTGGGATACATAACTGGTATTGCTCTCACAATAAGCCATTCAAAAATTGATACCCTACCTCGAAGGTTGGTTAGGCATGTACTGCCTGAAAGCGAAACGATATGAAAATGCAACTAACTGTTTGTCTATTGTAATCTTTTCATCAGGATTGAATAAATTTGGTAATGTAAATTTTCTATCCACATGTCTCATAACCCTCTAAGAGCTGCTAGTTTATCTTTTAGACGACTTTAGACGTAAAACTTGTGAAATTGAATTAAATTTTTTTAATGACATTGTTGCCCTAAATATTGAATGCCCAGTTTTTTATCCTACAGGCTGGAAGTAGTTTCTCCATTAGATTTATATACCCCATCATGCAACAGTAAAAATATAAGCTTGTAAAACAATGGAAGTCAGTTGTATCTACTCCTTGTCATGATTTTTTTCCTTCCAAGTTTATCATCAATATTTTCTATACCACTTGAAAGTAATCATTCAAAACTTGATTTTATGGAGTATATTATTACGTGCCCTAAAAATAGTCAGTAATTGTGTTACCTATAACGGCAAAGTAACGGACCTTATCTGTATAATACTCTGAGCATCAGCGGGCCAAAATTGTATTCACCAATACATACAATTTAGATTGTTTAACTAAGTTTAGCGTGTCATACCCAGCATTACCTCTTTGGAAATTAACGTGTAACGTGAGTATGGGAAAAAGATAAAATCTACCTTTTTTTTGAAAAAGGTTAAATGGACTTTGTATAGCAAATTAGCAATTTTTGATATCATTATTTATTATTTTATGTAGTTACAATAAAAAACACGTCACTTTTGGGTTGACAATCGAACAAGACAAAGTTTACATTTGATGAAGAGATTGAAAAAATAATAATTGTTGTAACAATTCTAAACAAGAAAATTAAGAAAAACAAAAAGGAAACAAAACAAATTATACTGGCGTTAGTTTTGCTGATGATTCAATTTTTTTTATTCTTAATTGATTTTGTTTTTAAAATTAAACCTCAAAGGCAACCGAAACAGGAAATACCATACAAATGGAAAATTTAATTTTGTTAAAATTCGATAGATCGGATTCATAATTTATAAAAAATGAAAGTGCATTACTTATGCCGAATTACTGGTTATAAATGTAAATCTAATCATGTTAATACGTTTGTAAAGTTTAACACTTAAAACAAATTATGTGTAGACGAGGGTGTTAAACTCCAGAGCAGTCTAACCGCTGTTCATATATTACGTAGTTTTGTATTTGCATAGTTTGGTTTTGCTGCCATTATTCTTACTATAATTGTACACCTTTTAGTTAATTTCCTGGCCGTAAAGTTTAAATTAGAAAATAAACCCGTATGGCTAACTGAACATTTTATTTTCACCCTAACTAATTTTGTAATCCTTTTACTAATTAATTGACAATTTCAGCACCTGAGGTGACGATTGTAGACGAATCTGGTCGTGAAGTAACGGAACGATATTACAAAGCAGGAAGCGCTTTGGAATTGACTTGTATTGCCACGCAAGTCGGAAATGTTGGAACCAGTGGAGAAAATCGTCCTATTACTTGGAGGCAAGGCGATCGCACTTTAACTATGGGAATCAGGTAGGGGAAAGATTAATTTGTTAATTGCATTAAGCCGGGAACTTTTAAGCGTATTATTTGAGCTGTATTTATTTATATAAACAACAACCAGAGTTTATTTAACCAATTTCATGGACTCACTTTCTTAATTACGCCACTTCTTTTCTAAATTAGAAACACTAGCACAGTTATTTTTATTAATAAAAAAGAAAACTAAGAACGCTTTTATCTAATACATCTTTAGGAAAAGAATAAAAGAAATATATGTACTCTATGCGTCTGTCGGTGATTGTTTGTAGAATAACCGGTAGGACATTGTTACAGATCTTTCTTTAGACAAATCGCGGTTTGTATTGAGACGTTAATGTATTTTCCGACATTCTATTGTTGCGGTTTCTTCAGGATTTTGTATTTGTCGGAAAGTGAGTATTTTAGGAATAAATTATGTGTGTAAACCACGTAAAATTTTTGGCAAATACATAAGTTTTCAAGTTTTATTTTTTAAATTTAGCACTAATTGATAAGACACTCTCACTAATTGCTACATAATTACTGTACTTTTACAAAATAATGGCATGTAAAACCTACCCATTTATCTTAAAGTTAACAGTGACTACGGTAAAGTTTACTCTAATGATAACAGAATATATTGCTATGACACAAATTACTGGTAGCAAAACCATCGAAAACAAAACTGATTAATCGTTTTTAGAAAAAATCGATTTACCAAAAAATCGGGATTTTAAAATCAGTTTTAAAATCGGATTATAAAACCGTTTTATAATCGATTTTTAAAACTGGTTTTTCAAAATTGATTTTAAAATCATTTTACATTCGATTCTTAAAATCGATTGTTAAAATTTATTTTTGCAATCGGTTTTTATAATCGATTTTAAAACCGTTTTTCAAAATCGATTTTTTAACATTTATTTTAAAAGAATTTATATAGGGTGATTCATAACTATTGGGACATAGGCTAAGGGCGTGTTATTTAGACTAAAATATGACCATAGGACCCAATGTTCCTTAATAAAATATTGGTGTGGAAAACGATACAGAGCGTAAAATTGAAAATTTTTTTTTCATTTTTTGTTAATAATTTCACTGTCAATTTATCAATTCTCATCAACATTGGCATAGAGGCATAAACATTATTTTATGTACTATTTTACAATTTGTTGTAGAGGGCGCTACGTGAATGATTCCTGATGATGAAATCGACTGGTAACTTTTTGAGAAAATTTTTAGTGATTTTGATTAGAGAATATGACGTAAACATCATTTCTATACAATATTGGTACTCTTGTTTAAATACGATAATTTCATTTGTGTCCGAGAAAAACGCAGTTAAACAGTTGGTAGTGCCAGAAGGGGACGTCAAATATTACTTTATTTATTAAGGGTACGTTTTGGACTGTCAGATAATTATGCTTCTCTGTAGATTTTGATAAGAATTGATACATTTACAGTAAAATTATTAACAAAAAAAAAGAAAAATTTTTTTTTTATCTAACACATTGTATCTTTTTCCACGGCAATATGTTATTAAGGCATATTGTGTTTTATGGTCATATTTTGGTCTAAATAATCCGCCCTTAACCTATGTCCCAATAGTTATGAATCACCCTGTATAATTGTTTATCAAAATCTGCAGTAATAATTTTGTCATGACCTTTTATAAATTACTGCTGCAATAGATTCAATCATTTCAATCCAATTGAATGTTTTTTAACCAATATAGATTGACAATATAAGAAAAAACAAAATGAATATATCCAACAATTTAAGTTTTCATTTTGAAACTTTTAGCAATCGTTTTACAGGCAATTTTTTTCTGGAACCCCTAAACAAATATTATTTTAAGGGCGCGTTTACATCTGTAAACTCAACTGGTCGGTTTAAACCTAAAGAATATGCAAGCTCACTAAATCAACACACAGTATCATTAGCAGCTCAGACGTAAACAAGGAGAACACACAAACTTTGTTGATGTTTTAGGGCGTTGGCTTACCGCAGTAAACTCAAGTGGTCCCTTTGAATTAATGGAGTCTTCAAGCTTACTAAACCAACACGCAGTATCATTACTACCTCAAGCGTCAACAACGCGAACAAGCAAAGTGTGTTGATGTTTCTGGACGTTGGCTTACCGCAGTAAACTCAAGTGGTCCCGTGAAACTATAAAACAGTCTTCAATCTTATTAAATCAACACACAAATCATTATCAGTTTAGGTATAAACAACGGAAACAACTAAATCTTGTCTATGTTTCTGGAGGTTGACTTACCGCAGTAATCTCAAGTCGTTCCTTTGAATTTATAGATCATTCAAACATACTAAATCAACAGTCAGTATTATTAACAGCTTATGTGTAAACAACGAAAACAACAAAGTTTGTTTCTGGGCGTTAGCTTACCTCAGTAAACTCAAGTGGTCCCTTTGAATCTAAGAGTCTTCAAACTTACTAAATCAACACACAGTATCATTAGCAGCTCAACCCTAACTAATAAAAACAATAACTATGTTGATGTTTCTGGACGTTGGCTTACCGCAGTAAACTCAAGTGGTCCCGTGAAACTATAAATGTATCTTCAAGCTTACTAAATTAACACACAGTATCATTAGCACTTAGGTATAAACAACGAAAATAACCGAATTTGGTCTATGTTTCTGGACGTTGACTTACCGCAGTAAACTCAAGTCGTTCCATTAAGTTTATAGAATCTTCCAACTTACTTAATCAACACACAGTATTATTAGCAGCTTATGTGTAAACAACGAAAACAACGAAACTTGTTTCTGGGCGTTAGTTTACCTCAGTAAACTCAAGTGCTCCCTTTGAATCTAAGAGTCTTCAAACTTACTAAATCAACACACAGTATCATTAGCAGCTCAACCGTAACCAACAGAAACAATAACTATGTTGATATTTCTAGACGTTCGCTTACCGCAGTAAACTCAAGTGGTCCCGTGAAACTATAGAAAAATCTTCAATCGTAAAAATTAACACAGTATCATTAACAGTTTAGGTATAAACAACGACAATAACCGAATTTGGTCTATGTTTCTAGATGTTGACTTACCGCAGTAACCTCAAGTCGTTCCTTTGAATTTATAAAGTCTTCCAGCTTACTAAATCAACACACAGTATTATTTGCAGCTCATGTGTAAACAACAAAATCAACGAAACTTGTTTCTGGGCGTTGGCCTACCTCAATAAACTCAAGTGGTCCCTTTGAATAGAAGAGTCTTTAAGCTTACTTAATCAACACACAGTATCATTAGCAGCTCAAGCGTAACCAACGAAAACAATAACTATATTGATATTTCTAGACGTTGGTTTACCGCAGTAAACTTAAGTGGTCCCGTGAAATTATAGAAGAATCTTCAAGCTTACTAACTCAACACACAGTATCATTAGCAGCTCAGGCGTAACCAACAAGAACAATAAGGTTTTGTTTATATTCCTGAATGTGAACTTACCGCTGTAAACTGTAGCAGTCTCTTTGAATCCATTTATTTGTTCTTATTGTACATTACATCATTCTTCTGTAATGTCAGTGTAATGTATGATGCACCAGTACCTTAAGATCAATATAAATCTGTACAGTGTGCGGACGAAACCGTGTACAATTGTGGATTGGTTTGTCTTGGCAAAACATTTGCTTCAAGGCTTAGAAAACCAGCAAAACCTAAACATGCCAACAATTCATAGTTTCTTCAAGTTTGCGAAATAAACATTATGTACTATTAGCAGCTCAAACGGAAACTACCATATTTTTATTTTGTTCCTGGATGTTGTTACAATTTTATTTTCGAGTTTTCAATACAAAACTTTATTTCTTATTACATTAGGATATTATGTGAATGTTTGTATGTGTGTATGACTTGGGTTGCCTAATTGGTTACACGATGAATTTAAATTCCCCGTGTCGACGTATATAAAGGTCAGATTTATCTCAAAGGGGCATTGATAAATGTAGATTTTTGTGTTCGAAAATGCGGTTTTTGACGTTTTGATTTCTATTATTGTAATATCCATTGTGCTGGTGCAGTGAATTACAAATGTAATTAAAATATCAATTTTATATTGGATCTTGTTTGTATTCACTAATTTGATTGGAATTTATTATGGTGTTGTAATCAAAAAGTTATTTCGATCAACTCATCGTTTGATGGATTTACGTCCAGCACGGATAGATAATCTCTTTATCAGCTTCACTAACACCTGGAAGCTGCTTCTCACACCCACAACTTGGTGCGCTACCTGTCCAGGAGCGATTATTTTCTTGACTTTCCGATCTCGGCCAGATGTCCGGGGTCACTACAAAAATAGAGTATCACAACGTCCGCAACTGTAAGTTATTAAATCTATTTATTTTAAACGTCGGACCTACAATCAAGAGTGACTGGAACATTTGATTGTGCGTGTAAAAATTATTTGATTGTGCGTGTGTAAAGACCCCAAAACGCGTATTTTGTTTAGTTTATGGGAATAATTATATTTGGCGATTTATTATTTTTGTTGACGTCCATCATCATCATCGAAAACATAAAGTTTATTGTGTCATACACCATTGAATCGGTTTTTTTCTCCTTTCATTTTTTTTTTGTTTCTAATGTACTTAGGTAATAATTGTAAATACGTGTCGAAAAGAAATACGTGTGGTACACCATTACAATTTATTTTTGCTTGCTATTGTAAATAATAAAAATAGTTACCTATAAAGTTTGTTGTAACGTGAACGCAAGTAGTATCGCGAGATTTCATCTGACGACGACGTCAGATATTTTGCGCGTGGAAGTGAGGTTATTGCACTATCCGGGATTTTTCTTTGATTTGCACCTCAACACTAAAGACTCGGACAAGCTTGCTCGACGCCCTTTACCGCATAAATCTCAACATCGCTAAAATTTTAAAATTATACACACATAAAAAGTACAAATTCAGTTTACTTATCTTACTATTCAACTTGCGCACTCGACAGTTTATAGAATAGAACTTTATCTACACTGTACATAATTAATACTTGTTTGTTATCTTTTTTTGTGTATGCACATTATTGTCATTTCTGTGGTGCCACACAAGGAAATATATTTTTTTCTCTTTTCTTTTCCTTCTTTTATATTTTTTTTGTGCATCATTTATTCGGTAACAAAACCTTTATATAATTATTGTAGAGTTTTATGCTGGATCTCTAATCCAAGACCAAGACGAGCATATAGGTTGTCTGTGGGAAAGGATTTGGCGCCCTGGTAAAACAAAATAATTGACACTACGTACCCACCCAAACACCGTTGAGTTAGCGGCAACCTCTTAAGGAATAATCTTTTTTTGCTCTGGATTCCTTTATTTTGGCCATCTTACTCTACCTAATTTTACAGAGGTTCAATTTGCAACCGAGAGGTCGCACTTTTGGCGCCCAACGTGGGGCTCGACCGAAGGGCACTGAAGGGTCTTGAAGGGCATATACCCTCCTCTCTCTTTTTTTTCTCTTCTTTTTTTGGAAGTCAATTTTTTTGTTTGTTTAATTTTTGTTGCGTGTTTGAACTTTCGCCATGGATGTAAATCGTTTATTGAGTGATGAGTTATCGTATGAACTATTAGTTAGAGGTCGTGCAACTGGTAGGACTGTTGCTGAGAAAAGAGCACTTCTACGTGATGCATTGTATGAGGAAGCTCAAGGAGATCGATCGACACCGGTCGGAGTAAGATTTGAAACCGAGAAAGAACTGGTAATTTGTAGCTTAAAATTAGAAGAGCTTAGTGGTGCAATTCAAGATTTCGATATGGAAAACATGGCAAATGAAACCAAGCGAATAAAGACGAGACTGCTTCATGTCGAACAGCGTTTGCAAAGGATAGTTGCTCAAGATCCTGAGGAACTGAAGAAAATTGAGCATTTCTGTGACGTATTGAAAATTTATTCCAAGCTCTAGAACTCACGAATAAAGTTGAATCTAAGAAGGAAGTTGTACATACCGGTCAGTCATTGTTGGACTCCCCTAATATCCCAAGTTCTTCCAGAGTTCAAACTCGTGCATCATCTCCAGGACGTTCACGTGAACCGCCTGTAGCGCAGCTTATTGATCATGAGGTGTCCACAAGAGCTGTAGTAGCGCAAGTTAATTTAAGTCCTATTAAACATCCTAATTTAGTTACTGAGAAAGTTGTGTTGAATCCAAATATTGATTTGTCTGGTCACCTTAGTGCCATTAACTTATTTCCAAATCAACCAGAAAAGAAACAATACGCCATTAATCATCCTCCTGAACTTGATACGTACAGTCCCGTCCAAAAATTTGTTCCCATATACAAATGGAATTTAACTTATGATGGCGAAACTACCAGTTTGTCTTCGTTTTTAATTCGTTTAGAAGAGTTACGAGAATCGCGAGGAATTTCGAAGAATCAGTTACTAAAATCTGCAGCTGAAATTTTTACTGGTAGTGCTTTACAATGGTACCGAGCCCATCATCGTTTTATTAAAAGTTGGGACGATTTAGTTGATAATTTAAAAGCAATTTTTTGCCTACAGATTATGAAACATCTTTGTGGGATGAAATTAGGGTAGAACTCAACATCCACAGGAAAGAGTAATAATTTTATATCGATCATGGAGAATTTGTTTGCACGTTTGCCGAAAATGCCATCAGAAATTACCCGTTTGGCAATTATTAAGAAAATCTTCAACCTTATTATAGTCAACAGTTAGCGATCCATCCTATTACGTCTGTGAGCGATTTAGTACGACTATGTCGATCCTTAGAAGATGCAAAATTAATGCGGAGAAATTTAAACCCTCCAACAAATTGGTCGCAAATGCTGGAACCAGATTTAGCTTGGCAAAAACGTAAAGTGCGTTTTGAAGTCAATGAGTTCCATGAATCGTCTCCATCATTGATAGATTTTGATGACCTGTCCGCATCGTCCAGGAATACTGCGGCTAATACTAATATGGTATCACCCGTCCAACCTACACAAGCTATTACTTGTTGGAATTGTCGAAAAACCGGTCACCGAGCGAATGTCTGCACATCTCCAAAACCACCCACTGTTATGGATGCGGTCACCCTGGAGTTACTATACGTAGCTGTTTCAAATGTACGGGAAACGGTCGCAGAGTGCAATAAGTGGCCGAGAATTGTACTCACCAAAATCTCTTTCATCGGTCAAAATCTTTTCGGAAAATAATCAAGATAACTATGAATATATGACTCCTATTCTAAATTACATTTTACACATTGTGAAGACGACTTGAGGCCATATTTGACAGTTAATATTTTAGGCATTGAAATTAGAGGTTTGTTAGACACTGGAGCCACTCGTACAATATTAGGTTCTATTGGATGGAAACTTCTCGATAAACTAGGTATAAAATAACCAAATCATCAATATCTTCGTGTGTAGTAGCCAACAGTCAAACTTGTACCGTAGTAGGATCAGTCACGTTACCATTACAGCTTGAAGGTAAAGTTCGAATGCTCACTATGTTGATTGTACCAGAGTTAAATCACCCGCTAATATTGGGTATTGATTTTGGAGAACCATGGGAATAATTCCAGACTTAAGAAGAAATTGTTGGACATTTTCCAAAGATGCAGCGTTGCCTGAAATTAGTGCTGTAGTGGCCAAAGCGACATTGTCACCCGAACAACAAACTCAATTGGAATGCTTGGCCGATAAATATTTTAGTCAAATGGGAAACAACATTGGTTGTACGAATCTAGTTGAACATCGCATTATCACCACTGCTGCCCCAATTAAACAACGAGCATACAGAGTTTCACCAGCTATGCAATCGAAGATTGATGAAGAAATAAACATCATGTTAAATAACGACATTATCGAACCCTCGTCATCAGGTTGGTCTAGTCCTGTTTTGATGATACCCAAGAAAGATGGAACATATCGTTTATGTGTCGACTACCGGCAATTGAATAAGGTCTGTCACAAAGATGCTTACCCCATTCCATTCGTCTCCACAATCTTAGATCAACTCAGGAATGCAAAATATCTTACCTCCTTAGATGTAAAATCGGCATATTGGCAAGTCAAAGTTGAAGAAAGTTCGAGACCCTACAGCTTTCGGAATTCCTGGAAGAGGACTATTTCAATTTAAGAGAATGCCGTTTGGTTTAGCGAACAGCCCTGCAACATGGCAGAGATTGATAGATCGAGTGTTAGGGCCAGAACTAGAACCGCATGTCTTCGTTTATTTGGATGACGTTATTATTGTGACTGAGACTTTTGAAACTCATCTTGTCGTGTTGGAGAAGTGTTTAGATCGGCTCTTGAAAGCAGGTCTAACGTTATCTAAAGAAAAATGTCAACTGTGTCGTCCTGAGTTACGGTATTTAGGGTTGTGGTGGATCAACTGGGGTTACATAGTAGACCCCGAAAAGTTAAGGCCATAATTGAAATTCCAACACCTCGGAATACTACAGAAGTTAGGCGATTGATAGGAACAGCATCTTGGTATCGCCGTTTTCTACCTGGGTTCGCATCATTAATTGCTCCGTTAACGTCATTGTTGCACAAAAAAAAGCTTGGAATTGGTCAAGTTTTTGTGAGGAAGCTTTTCAGAAGGTAAAATTATCTTGTTTCGGCTCCTGTATTGAGTTGTCCCAATTTCAATCTACCATTTACAGTACAAACAGATGCTTCAGCTTTCGGATTAGGTGCTGTTCTATCACAGGAAGATGAGGACGGAGAACATGTGATCTGTTATCTCAGTCGTTCGTTGAGTGCTGCTGAAAGAAATATTCGACTACCGAGCGTGAATGTTTGGCGGTTATTTTGCGGTAGAGAAACTTCGACCCTATTTAGAAGGTTATCATTTCAAGGTTATTACTGACCACTATTCATTACTTTGGTTGCATAATCTTAAAGAACCTACTGGCAGGTTAGCTCGTTGGGTTTTGCGCCTACAGCAATACGATTTTGAAGTGTGTCATCGTAAAGGAAAAGATCACGTTGTTCCTGATCTATTATCACGTACTGTCACTGAAATATCGGTCGTTGAAGACACAACAAATACCAACATACAGGATGCCTGGTATAAGAAAATGATAACTAAAGTAAAGCAGAATCCATTACATCACCCCCATTGGCGTATTGAGAACGGCAAGTTGTTCAAGTATGTTAAAGTTTCTTATCCGGGTCTTCGTGATGAAAGTGATTCTTGAAAATTGTAGTACCGAAAGAACGGCGAAAGACCATAATAGTACAATCACATAACTCCACTGAAGGTTGTCACGCCGGTATGTTCAAACATTTAAGAGATTGCAAGCCCAATACTATTGGCCTAAGATGAAAACCGATACGACTAAATATGTACGATCGTGCAAACTTTGTGCTCAAACTAAATCGGATCAAAGAGCTCCAGCAGGACTTTTAGGAAAGCATCTTACGATATCGAGACCGTGGGAAATGATTAGTATTGATTTGTGTGGACCTTTGCCTCGTTCAGCAAAAGGTTACACATTGATTTTGGCAATCTCTGATTATTTCACTAAATATGTTGTACTTGTTCCTTTACGAACGGGTACTGCTTCTGCGATAGTAGACGTTATTCGGGATCAGATATTTTTAGTTTATGGCACTCCCCCATAGAGTAATTTGCGATAATGGAACACAGTTCCGGTCAAAGAGTTCCGAGAAATTTGTAAAGAGTTTAAAGTCCACATACAGTTTACGCCGTTATACCATGCCCAAGCTAACCCTGTAGAAAGGGTTAACAGAGACGTTAAGGCTATGTTAACCGCGTATGTGTCCGAAAACCACAAAAATGGGATCAGTATTTACCTAGAGTTGCTTGTGCATTAAGGACTTCAGTTCATGAAACCATAGGAGTTACGCCATACTTTGCGAATTTCGGAAGAGAGCATGTTCTTTTGGGGACCGCCATCATACCAAAATCTCACCAATTGAAGAAGCTAGAGTACCAACTCAGCGTGAAGAAGAATTTAAAAAGTTGTTTGTAGATATCAAGAAACGTTTAGAAATCGCGCACAATAGAGCCAAATCGCGTTATGATTTACGTCGTAGACAAACCGAGTTTGTGGTAGGAGATAGGTGTACCGAAGAAATTTTGCTCTTTCAGATGCTGCAAAGAACTTTACATCAAAATTCGCACCACGTTATATAGGACCATTTATCATTAGAAAGAAGCTTTCTTCAGTATCTTACGAATTGATGGATGACAATCGTGTTAGTAAAGGATTGTGGCATATACGAGATTTAAAGAAGAACCACCCGATTTAGATATGTCTTAAGATGATTTTTGTTGACAACCTGATCTGATATGATTATAGTGGAACAAAACTTTTTTGTAAGGGAGAGTTGTTACAATTTTATTTTCGAGTTTTCAATACAAAACTTTATTTCTTATTACATTAGGATATTATGTGAATGTTTGTATGTGTGTATGACTTGGGTTGCCTAATTGTTTACACGATGAATTTAAATTCCCCGTGTCGACGTATATAAAGGTCAGATTTATCTCAAAGGGGCATTGATAAATGTAGATTTTGTGTTCGAAAATGCGGTTTTTGACGTTTTGATTTCTATTATTGTAATATCCATTGTGCTGGTGCAGTGAATTACAAATGTAATTAAAATATCAATTTTATATTGGATCTTGTTTGTATTCACTAATTTGATTGGAATTTATTATGGTGTTGTAATCAAAAAGTTATTTCGATCAACTCATCGTTTGATGGATTTACGTCCAGCACGGATAGATAATCTCTTTATCAGCTTCACTAACACCTGGAAGCTGCTTTCACACCCACAACTTGGTGCGCTACCTGTCCAGGAGCGATTATTTTCTTGACTTTCCGATCTCGGCCAGATGTCCGGGGTCACTACAAAAAATAGAGTATCACAACGTCCGCAACTGTAAGTTATTAAATCTATTTATTTTTAAACGTCGGACCTACAATCAAGAGTGACTGGAACATTTGATTGTGCGTGTAAAAATTATTTGATTGTGCGTGTGTAAAGACCCCCAAAACGCGTATTTTGTTTAGTTTATGGGAATAATTATATTTGGCGATTTATTATTTTTGTTGACGTCCATCATCATCATCGAAAACATAAAGTTTATTGTGTCATACACCATTGAATCGGTTTTTTTTCTCCCTTTCATTTTTTTTTTTGTTTCTAATGTACTTAGGTAATAATTGTAAATACGTGTCGAAAAGAAATACGTGTGGTACACCATTACAATTTATTTTTGCTTGCTATTGTAAATAATAAAAATAGTTACCTATAAAGTTTGTTGTAACGTGAACGCAAGTAGTATCGCGAGATTTCATCTGACGACGACGTCAGATATTTTGCGCGTGGAAGTGAGGTTATTGCACTATCCGGGATTTTTCTTTGATTTGCACCTCAACACTAAAGACTCGGACAAGCTTGCTCGACGCCCTTTACCGCATAAATCTCAACATCGCTAAAATTTTAAAATTATACACACATAAAAAGTACAAATTCAGTTTACTTATCTTACTATTCAACTTGCGCACTCGACAGTTTATAGAATAGAACTTTATCTACACTGTACATAATTAATACTTGTTTGTTATCATTTTTTTTTGTGTATGCACATTATTGTCATTTCTGTGGTGCCACACAAGGAAATATATTTTTTTTCTCTTTTCTTTTCCTTCTTTTATATTTTTTTTTTGTGCCTCATTTATTCGGTAACAAAACCTTTATATAATTATTGTAGAGTTTTATGCTGGATCTCTAATCCAAGACCAAGACGAGCATATAGGTTGTCTGTGGGAAAGGATTTGGCGCCCTGGTAAAACAAAATAATTGACACTACGTACCCACCCAAACACCGTTGAGTTAGCGGCAACCTCTTAAGGAATAATCTTTTTTTGCTCTGGATTCCTTTATTTTGGCCATCTTACTCTACCTAATTTTACAGAGGTTCAATTTGCAACCGAGAGGTCGCAATGTCGGCTTACTGCAGTAAACACAAATTTTCTTTTGAATTGTCAATGCTTGATAATCTTTGGGGCCACCTCTTCTTTTTCTTTTAATCTTCTTATAGTTGAGATCAGAAATACTAATAAAAATGGTTTATTGATTAAAGTGTTACACCCATCAACAAGCTGGAATATCATTAACAAGCCCCAAAGCCGATGCAACCCAAAACGTTAATTTATAATTTTAAGTGTTAAGTTACCTATAATATACTAATTCGTATATTTTACTTTTATTTTTCACATTTTAGCAGTAATTTAAATTTTGTTATACACACAGATGTCTTATAATTTTAGTGTAATTATATATATTTAATCGTATGCTTCTAAAAACATTAATGTATTATAGTTAATTCAAAATCTTTTCAAACAAACCAATTTTAGAATGGTCATTAGTGAGATTTTATGCAATAAAATAAAATTATACTCCGTTCTTTTGCCAAAAAAGTAATAGTTAAACGCATTTGACAAATTGTAGTGGAATATCAAAAAATGGCTATTATGTTTGAGCACTTTAAAACAGATACATTTCATTGTTAAAACTAAAGATTGCATTGTTAACGTAGCGCTACATCATAAAAGCGTCACTTTCTTAAAACAATCTAAAAATTGATTTATTTGTTATTTGCAAGCAGAGATGCTAGCAATAAAATGTATTACTCTCTTTCGTAAAAGAACGTAACGTAGAAATTCAATTGTTTTTGATTTTGGGGTTTTATGTTACATTTTATGAAAATGTACTGTTGTAACTAATGAATAAATGTGTTGGGCACCAATGAAAAGAGAAATTAATATTTTGGAATATTTGTAATAAATTGATAATACATTCCATGTAGAAGACACGCAGATACAAACGTTTAATCGCGTTAAAACCTGTGGAAATAAGAATTATATACTTGACGAAATAAAAGTGTTTGCTTACCGTATTCGAAATATATTATCTAACATCATTAGATATTTTTGTAATGAAGATTATTTAAAAAATAATTCTAAACAAATACACTGTCCCACTACACTTTTTCGCGACGCTCTTAAAAACGATAAGCTCCCGATTAGTTAGTTTGGGTTTAAAGTCTTATTGAAAAAAGCATAAATAAAATAAAAAATCTCTTACCTTACTGTAAACCTGCAAAATCAAAATTTACCTTAACAAGTTACCCTTAAAGTTGCAAAAGTAAAATAACTAAAAAATTGAGTTTTTTGAAAATAGAGTGAAATTAAAGAGACGCTTTGTATTTAAACCATTTGTTGTTTGTGTAATTATAATCAATTTATCTTCATCGTTTCAAATTTGAATGAATAAAATTCCTACCTTGTTAGCGTCATACCTCCCCAAAATCACAACACAAACTAAATATCTAGTTTTTGTAATACAATTAAAGTGTCTGCAAAAAATAATTTCTAAATTTTAACTTTTTTTGATGTCATCGAAAATAACAATGTATGTAACCAGTGACTAACCGAATGATTTTCTATAACGAATGTTATATCATATGATTTAAATAAAATATACATTTCGTCACGTATTTTGCAGAAAATTTGAATTGAACGAGGTCTGGGCAGTTATGGCGTACTGAACACTCTTCACTTCAATATTTGGACGAAATACCAAACTTGTACACATGTTGCGATAAAATACTTATTTTTGAGAATCAAAAACGCCGTGCCACAAAACTGACTCAACAATGATGTCTTTTATTTTTGCACCAATTATCCGAATTGATGTATGATGTAGGTTAGCATAACCTATTATTTTTCCTGTGGATCAATTACAATTCTCGGTTGCGAAAAGTCTCTTCCACCCAACTCCTTCGACCTTTTTACACTTTTGTACTATTAGAGTAGTACCTACTTGTTTTGCTAAGAAACCTTTTCTTTGGTATCTGTTGTTGTGTTATGTGCAAAACACAATCAATAGCAATTCATGAAGTTATAATAAAATAGGTGTGGCTAAACCTTGGTCGGCGGGAGTTAAAACTTTTGCCAATAAACGTAGCATCACGGAAAATTGTGATAACTAAATAACCTGGCAAACAACGCTGCCGACCACCGATGATTAATTAATAAGATTAATATGAAGAAGTCAACTGTCGGGAAATTCTATCTGACACAAAGAAAAAAATATTAGAAACTGAACAAGTAAATATGAATCCGATCTTAAACAATTGATTGCAATATTATTCAACTTAATTGATTAGTATGGTTAAATTAAAAACCATTAGTGGTTCAAATGTTCCAAACTTTCTCCAGTTCTTCTACTCCTAAAAAAGTCACGTATCAGTCAGATTTTAGATTGAATCTAAATTTTTCGTTTGTTTGTTTTAAGCTTTTTAATTGTTTAATCAGAACGTCTCTTATGATAGTCAGCCATTACCATTTCGAGTCGGTTCAACTCTGGAAGATGTGTTTCTAAGACTGAGACTCCCAAATCCTTTTCTGGTGCTTTATATGGGTAGGTATTAGTTGTTAGCTACTGCAACATTGATCCTCAATATTAAAATTAGATGTTCTAGTGAAGTTTGCTTGTGTGATGTTTATTACGCCAGTAACATTCTTCTTGAAGAGAATCATCGTTCAATTCAGATTTTAGCTTTTTAAATTTGGAAAGAGTCAGTATATAAGACGTAACGATATATGGACTTTTGTCAAAAATATTTGGTTTTTCCAAAATATGACGTGTCCATTTCACTTAAAATTATTTATAAAATACTTAAAATCAAGATCCTACATATAACATGTTATTACATTAAGAAACAACAACTAGTTACTACCTGCATCGTTTAGATTTTAATAAAATTTATCATGATGGGCTAATGACACAAGTTAGCACCACATTATTTATTTAATATGGATCACATTAGCGCGCTATTGTGAGGAACATTGAAACATATTTGCCTGAAGCAATTTTGTACAACTAATTTGACCTAACACTGAAAATTTCTGAAAAATATTAAAGCAGACACATTTATCCTTACCAATAATGCCGTTTCATTAACTTCAGCCAGTAGTTGATCTTGATCACAATGCAGCGGTGGATAATAACCATTCATTTTGAAGTATACAGGGTCAGGCACATCGAGCGTGCATTAAAAGCATATGGAGAACTAATTTGATTCATTTTTTGAAAATAGTGCTGCGCCTGTTTTCAACATCACTGAACTCAAACAAAATATTTTCGTTCTTACTGCACTCCGGTTGTACCGGAAGTAACGATCAACTTTCTTATTTTAAATAGAACATGCTATTTTTTATTTTATTTTCAGATTCTACGTAAAATTAAGGTGTAGTTTAATCAATATATCATATCCAAAAACTGACTGGTTTTTTAGTTATATCCATTAAAAAAAAATATCTTGAATTGTTATCCTTCATATCTCAAGATGATATCAATATTCTAGTTCCTAATTTGTTGTATCAATTGTTGATATGTTACAGAATTGCGGATATGGGTAATGAAAATTTCGTCCCAATATGAACAACTTTCGTTGCTTAATTCGAATGAGGTGTTTTAATCATCAATTTGAGCATAGGACATGTAAGTATATATCGAAAGAGAAAATAAAAGACATCGATTGATGATTAAAAATACAGGGTGTCCCTTTTGAATCAAGCAAGTTTTGAGGTCGAAAGTTGTTCATATTTGCACGAAAATTTTTATCACCCTGTACATGCAATTCTAGTTTCCATTCATATGTAGTTATTGTAACATATCGACAATTGTCACAACAAATTAGAACAAAAATACTGACATCATCTTGAGATATAGAGGATAACACCAACATAATTTTATTTTAAAAAATCGATATAACTAAAAAACCAGTCATTTTTTGGGTATGGTATATTAATTAAACTTCACCTTAAATTTTACGTAGAATCTGAAAAATGAAATAAAAATATCATATTCCATTTGAAATAAGAAAGTTGACAGCCACTTCTGGTACAACTAGAAGTGCTGCATGAACGAAAATGTTTTTGTCTGACTTCAATGATGTCGAAAACAACGCAGCACTATTTTCAGAAAATGAATAGAATTAGTTCTCCTTACACTTAATGCACGCTCGATGTGCCGGACCCTGTAGTAATTCACAAAACTTCCTTTAGACGTTTTCCACCAATTCTAGACGAATTGCGCCTAAAATGACAAACCCTAAGCATTTTCCACCACAAGATGACTAAACCTGATTACGGTCATATTTTTCTAAATACAGCCTTACTATGTCATTTTAGGTTATTGTGCGGGTAAAATGCCATACGTGTAAAATTTTTCAAAAGACTAATGAAAGTAAAAGAAAACGCAATTATTAAACATAGAACACCAAAATATTCGAAATGTAAACAAAAAATTTGCACTTTGCTGACATACCAACACACTCGCAATGGGCCCCCTAAATTCACTTCTCCCCGCTCTTCGATAGTGAATTGAAGTGAGACAAGCCGCATCTTCCTCATCATGTTCAAAGGGCTCTGATAGTTGGTTTGGCATTTTGCCCGGAATTAATAAAAAAACTTCATTCATCTAAAATAACAATCAAAATTTACTGAGAACTTGGACATTAATCATTTCGCTACGATTAGAAACAGTTGCACTCAGCATTTTTCTCACAAAATTTTTGCTTAACCTAACGCAAATTATTACATTGGATACTCACAATTTTATGGTGGATCGGAGGCAGTCCAGGATTATTTTCATATTTGCAATTAATGTCCGGTTTCATTTGAGATGAGGGTTGTTTAGAACTCATTCGTGATCCTAATGCATGATTCTAGCACCATACCTACAACACAATTAGATTTAGTTTATAAAATTAGATAAATTTTATGTAAGTAAGCTTAGGTAATATGAATGAGAAAATGAAGGTGTAAGAGCGTAAGAAACGTGGATTTAAAGAAAATGTTAATAAGGAAGCAAGGGAGGCATAAACAGATTCAATAATAATGGTCACGAGAGAAAATATGATGAAGAAAAAGTATCAAAACGTTTCGGCGCTAGACGTCATGAATGTAAAACATTGACGTAACATTTCATTGCGGAGCAACAATATTCAGAGAAAAGCTCCAAGGTAAAGGAAAACAAAGAAAAGAGCTACATAAAAATGGTAATAACAATTAATTACACGGTAAATTAGCAAATTAAAAAAAACTGATGAAAATTGGTAATGGTGCCATGATGCTACCAATAAGGAAAACAAAGAAATATCAAAGTGAGCTTTGATAAGAAGATTAACACAGGTGCAAAAGGGACGCTCTTCGTTACTTTGAGCGTAACCGATACTGTCTTCATCTCTGCGTTTAATTACTGTTACGTTAACTTAATTAGTTAAATTAATTGTGAATTCTGGTAAATCATTAACAAACTCTTCAAAGGTTTTTTTGCACAGATATTTCGGAACAGAAAATGTTTCAATTTTGTGTTAATAGGATTGCTCCAGTTTCTAGGGCAAATTTGTGTATGCAATCTTTTTCCTTTGAAAAATCAAAATAAATTTAAATATTTAATCGTTAATTGTAATAATAAACAATAAATTATTCAAATAAAAACTAGGTAGAAAAAAATATTGAGTGTTATATTTGTGAACATAAGTTAATTATGTCTATATAGTACTTAGTAATAAGCAAGTAAGAATAGCAAGAATAATTATCTATGAACAATGATATAGAACAATAGAATATAGAATACAATAGAAAAAAAATAGTTTTGAAATTTTTTGCTGAATTCAATAGTATTGGTAATTATTGTAACATTTTAAATAAAGCTCATAACAGTGGTCAGTACATTTTATTCTTGTAGTGGTTAAGAGGTACTTCAATTTGTATGTTTGATATCTAGGTGTTCGATGTTCAGCTGGATATCAAACCTACGAATCGCAGTACTTTGAAGTTTGCTGGTTCTGCCACGTTAGTTCAGACCGTAGACCTAGACAGCTAGCCCACTACATCAACTTTAAATTTAAAATGATAATTTTAATGTTTATTTGAAGAGCAACGGAATAAATGTAACATTAATTTAAATAAGCGTAATAAAGGTAAGACGTGTACGGGGTTGGCATATTATTAATTAATTTGTGTTAAATGTAAACTCGCAGGAACTAACGTGTATGAAATTAACGCCAAATGCGAAAAACTCCAGAGACTAGTTACTCGTAACTGTTATCTCCAAACGGATTCAAATGCAAAGCACTTAGTGCAAGACTCCTACAAATAATAATGAAACGTCCTCTAACGTGAGTAATAACGTTAGGTAGTACCAAACACATACCAGTAGAATAACCCCAAAAGTGATTACCAGGGAGGAAAAAACTAAAAGAGTTTTGTATCACGTGTCTCGTGAAAAACATATCCTTACCCGTAGAATTCGAATGCGCCAGGTCACCCTGAGGAAAAATTTGTAAACTAACAAAAGTCAATGGCGTATTGTACGGCAAGAACAATTTAAACTGTGCTTAAAAAATTCAATTACTCAATTTTTGCTAGTAATACTCGCTTGCATCTGGTGTGTATGTGATACGATATCAGCATGCAGCCGTTGTATCACTAAATAACTTTTAAGTGAGGTGATGAGTTAAAAAGGCGACGATGGTGTGCATGATATTGTAGATTTCTCCGAGTTGTCACCAAAGAAAGAAGGTGCGTCGGTATTTGCGCTTTGATAAAGACATTTCCTTTGTTCTTGGAGTGTCGTGCTTCTTGTGTTTATTATCTGTCACTTTAATTTAAATTAAGTGGATTATTTATTCAACAACCATACATTTAGCCTTTCTATAATGTGGGCGGCTAACTAGTTTTAATCAACCATTGACCGTCTTCAACTTCTATCAACCGTTAACTGTCTTTGTCTCTAACCACCGCTTGACTGTTCTTTTGTTCACTGTTCACCACCTTTGTCCCCACTTTCATTGATATCTCACTTTTTGACCTTTCCAGTGCAAGTGCACTTATGGAAAATTTAACCTTAACAACGTTTGCCACCTGCGGGTTTATTTTAATACGCAATGTTGCGTCTATCATAATTCAAAGGAAACAATTTTATAAATAGTTCTCCACACATAATGTCAATTCAACTTTTATGAATGTTATAGATAATAACTTAATTTCTCCATAAATATTAATTGTAATTAAATGAAAGGATTTATCTTAAACAAAATATAAACCAAATTCTTTTTTTTTGGTTCAAAAAAGAAAAAATGCTTTATTTTCATCGTTGTATGGGGTTGCCAAACGACAACCCCAATAATTAACAAACAAAGTCAAGAAAACAGAAAACTCAAACCCACCTTCGCAACTAACCTACTTCACACACGTATATATAGTTGGTTAACAATCAAGCAAAAACATGAAGTTGCGGCCAACAACCGACTATGTCTATCAATCAACGTAGACACCACAGTAGCGTCCTCTGACGCGAGGAATCGGCAGCGGAGGAAGGAAACAGTAATCAGAGGAGACCAAGACACTCCACGCAGCATAGTACAGGTATAACAACGTAATTTTTTAATATACCTACAAATAGACAGGAAAACAACCTCCACTCCGCACCCTGCATCACCAAGCGTCAACAAGACATCTGTTAACGCCGCAACGCCTGCAATCACTACGCCGTCAACTCTACACCAGCCAATAATAGACTTATATAAAAATGCCTGCAATTGCCAGGCCGGCCAACAAAAAGCGTGTTACTGCCACGCTCCCCAACACAAAGTGCCACCGCTATGCCCGCTAACACAACGGGTACCACTGTCAAGCATGCCAACACAACGCGTGCCAACACAACGCGTGCCAACACAACGCGTGCCATCGTTTCGTCTACCATAGACATCTTTGGCACTGATACACCATGACGTAACGCATATCAGTTTGGGCTGATACAGTACACACAAAGTCGTTTTGTCAACTACATTGCTCAACAAACAAAACCGCAAAGACAAAACGCTAAACCGCTGCAACATCCCAAAAACGCTACTACCGCTACATCATTCACAACCGTCGCATCATCCTCAAACTCTACAACCTCTACTTCAGAAGACACATCTATCAAGGATAAACCTACGTCTCAAAACGACGGGCTGTCCGTGATCACGCACACACATACGCCACCCAAAACTCAACAGGCCCAAGTTTTCATCGTGTAACTGTTCTATCAAATACAGGACTCGCTAGAGCAACATGCTCGCACCCTCACTTGTCACACAACCCACATATGCTAAGGCGCACATCCGACATACCTGACAAAGCTTACCACGCCCAGTTGCGACGTCTTATCAGCACTTGCATTGCACCAATCGCCTCTGAAGTGAGCAACCCACGCAAACGGCACCATTCGCAGCAGCAACCAAAACACCCTTGCAACAGCAGCGTCAACAAGAGCGCATCACAGCATCTGCTAGCAAGAGCGGCCCAGACACGAACGAAGACTCAAGAAGACACACCCGCAAAACCAAAAAATATTTTTTTGCATATGTTTAGCATTCTTTATTGTGGAGCCCAAACCAATAAAAAGGAATCCTATGAGGTTGCCAAACGACAACCCCAATAATATTCGGATAATCAACAAATACAATCAGTATTAGGAAAGCAAAACGCTGACAAACAGGAAGCTCAAACCTAATGCGCACGTGTATATAGTAGGTTTAGAATCAAGTAGTGCATCGTACAATACTACAAGGCGTAGTAACATAGATATTTACTTACGCTGCGTCGGCATCAATGTAAATATTGGGTAATTATTATAATGTAGATTCGTAAACACAACCGTTATACAAATCGCGGTGGGCGTATTTCATCAATCAACTCCGCTGGCCACAACCAATGTCCAACATCAATCCCATCAGACGCCACAGTTGCTTCACTCAAACGCTGTAGGTCTTTTTCTTTACTGAGAGCATAGTCGTTTCATCAGTCATCTGTCACTGGATGTTCCGGGATTCGTTCCAAAACAATAAGTTGACAAGATCTAATTTAATAAACAGAAAACACCAAAAACTGTACTGGACACGTGTTTCATTAGCTAAGCTATCCGATCTAATTTTTCTCGTATACTATTTGGCATGGGAACAAAATGCAACCTTTTGCCAATTTGTGTGTCATATGGTGCTTATGCTGTGACTTCTTGGTCATTGTATATTTTTTTTTAAATCAGACGGAGATGTTATATGGCTTTCAACAATTTTTGTCGCGGTAAACAGTCAATGAAGCATGTTTAAATATGACACTAGCTAGATTTTTTCTTTGTATAATATTTGGGTTGTGGTCACAGTACCTCAACTTGAAGTCAACTTGGACATTAAACAGTTTCTTTTCCATGATTGGATGATTAGTAATCGTATAAATTCTAGTAATCGTTTCTATTTTTTTGGTCACAATTATCTCTACAAAGATCTATATTTAATGTAATGCTGTAACAACAGCTTCCATAAATTTTACATTTTATTATTTACATTATTTCAACATTTGTTTTTGTAATAATTGTTTTAACAGGTTTTGTTTAGACCGAATATAATCATCTAAACCTTTCCTTTAATCCGCAATAATTAAAACCACAATTTACATTTGCCCCCCTCCCCCCATTATTTATAAGTTGTGTTCCTTCTAGATAAGTAAATAACTGCCGACGTTTCTACCCAAACTTGCAAGGCTGTATTGATTAACAATTAGCCTCGATAAAGTCCTCCCAAGTTTATGTAAAACGTTGGTATTTATCTAGTTGTAAAACCGGTAGCTTTGCTACTTAACTTCCACTTAGAAGTAATACAACTTATAACTTTACAAAAGCAATTTATATTACGTTAGTTAAAATGCAGTGTTGTTTGTTATTTTAATTTAATTTAATATTTTCTCTATAAGATTTATATATTTCAAGTATTTGTACATGTATTTTCTATTCATGTTTTTGTCAATTTCTTTTGAATTTTCATTTATTATGTGTATTAACTTTGCGAAGATCGCTTGCTTGGTTTTATTTTTTCGTTTCACTTGTTTTGATTTTTCGTCCGCGTGCCCTACTATCTGGCGCCAAATAATATTTTGTGTTTGTATCGATTATAATCAAATATTTATTTATTATTTGATACACAATTTCATTTCTTAAGCTGCTCATCGCAATATATAAATTAAAAAAACATATTAGGACAAGACCTGAATAAGTAACTGCATTCTTTCAGGTAAGAAAACGTCAAACATTCAATTGAGACGAAAACGTTAAACAGGGAGTTTTTAATTTAAAAAGAGCCAATGTGGTACTAAAATTAACTAATTGCACCAATTCTAATAATTGTTGTTATTTCCTCACCGAGTTTTAATGAAAGTATATAAACATTGAATACAATCTGAATATTGTAGAGTTAATGGATCGACGGCGTGAAATTCAAATTTTCTTTCAAGTTCCAAGGTAGTAATATGTAATAAGCGAGCAAGGGAGTTCTTGAAAAACTATAAATGAAATGTTGTGAAATGGGGTACTAATGGAAATTATCGCAAGATAACTTTTACTATGCTAGTAAGCAATTGGGTTGTACGTTAATCGTGCAGACAGCTTTTTTGAAGACCGAGAATATCTCTCCGCTAATCCGTTAGATCCATTACTGAAAATTTAAATCTTTTGCGGTTATAAGGATAATATCGTTTTCATGCTAACCCGTTTATAGTTGCGGCGATGACAGATTTTTTTGTAGGGAAAGAGGATGCTTTATATTGGGTGGAATATGTTTTTTGTTATTTTGCGAAATGCGAATTATATTCGATATTATTGCGCAAATATAGCGTTAAAACATTTTTGTTCTTTTTTAAGTTGACGCAAATGTTTGTTCATAATCTAAAGGGTTGAGTTTTGGCCTTTATAGTTAAACTTCTCGTGCTTTTTGAAAAGCTACCTTTTCAACGGAATTAAGCGAATTTGCTTTCATAATAATAATTTTAACGGTTCGCGTTCTTTAAACAAAGCCTTTATATTTTATGGAATCATTTTGTAGGTTACGTTTACGTATTTTAAATTAAACGCATTCGTGCGCTGCTGTAAGTTTATCGCATTTGTCAATTTAGAAAGTTCAAAATAAATTCAAAGGTTAAATTGTCGCACTTAATTGAAAACAAGATTTTTTTTAATGCATTACAAGCAAGTGTAGATGTTTCGTAACAAAGCGAAAAATTTTAATGATTAAATTCAATTTATGCTTGCGTGTCGAAAGTGAATAAATAGATCTTAAAGGTTTCAGTAAAATAAATACACCTTTGTAATAAAACCATTGCAGAATGAAGTGGATAATTATAACTGAAAACAGTTAAAAATTCCTTCTGAAGTATCATAATTTAGCATTAGACCATTGACGGAATTATAATTTCCATTCGTAGTGTGCAACATTAGATCAAGTACAATATAACAAAAAAACTTGTTTTGGAATGTTATTGCAATATAAGGCAATGCAATTTTAAAGATTTGAGAATCGGTTAATGCAATCATAGTCTAACAGAAGTGCAACTGCATGAGTTTTCCGGTGTGATGCGAAAGCATGAAATCGTGAAGTCCAATGAACTACGGAATAATATTCGTTTAGAAGCAAATGAAACAATTTTATTGTATTTTTGGTGTCCTGAATAAACATATGCCAAAGATGATAATAATAATAATAAGATTTACTGTGTAACAAGTACACATTGAGAAATTCATGGTAATCACTGTTCTGCAAATCCAATCAACAAAATGTATCACTATTAACCCTCCGTTATTAACATGGCTTGATAAGATATAGTCGCTAACATCGGTCCCTAAGACTGTTAAATAATTTTTGCTTCTCAGTAGTGTATCTTCGTTTTAGAACGATTTTAATAAAAGATTTGTTTACTGAATACACACGTTTATTAAAAATCTATTGCAATTGAAAAAACAATGTCCAACAAAATCATATGTTAAAGTAGCAAATGACCAAAATCATAGTAAAGGTAATGAAAAGAACATTATAATAAATGAAACAAAGTAAAATTATTTTAAACAATATTTTAAACTAACTACGATAATAATAAGGTAATAAAAATATTTACTCTTGAGGCATGCTACATTCTCTGCATATGGAGGTTATGTGTTCCAAACACATATATCTACGGCAACGGTAGCAACTATATTTTGTCTTTCTTTTTTTGCTGGAACAGTAGCTGCATCTACCATAAATACTGCCTAATGGTTCATGGATTTTCCGGGATACTTAACATTTCCGACAATCTAGAGCGAATTGTTCTAGGTACATTTTCTTGTACTGCTCGGCGTCTTATATGGTCATTTACCAAATCAAATCCTAGATTTTCTAGAAAAGCCTTTCTACTTACGTTACTTCCAGTTATATTATTATTTGATTTAAAAATAATGTATGCATTTATACCTGCTACATTCAGTGTGCAATAAAATAAAACCATTGGCCAGCGACAAGTAGCTCTGGCGCAATTGTATGATTCGACAGTTTGTCCACAACGTCAACTCCACCTTTAGTGCTGTTATAATCACAAATAATTTCAGGTTTTCCAGTAGATTGGTCTATGGTATCAGAAAAATGCATTGTCGATAATAGTAAAACATTTTTGTTCTTCCTCGGAATGTAAGAAACTAGAGTAGCGTGGTCTTGAAAAGCAAACATGCTGGTATGCTCTGGACGTTGAACGTTTACTAGTGTAGGTGGGATGTGTCTTTTATTTTTTCTCAGTGTTCCAATTATAGTTAATTTATGGTCCTTCAACAGCGTCTCTGCCAATTCCATTGAAGTAAAGAAATTGTCTATGGTTACATTTCGTTTAGTTCCTAAAAACTGAGGCACTAATGCGATATTTGATGTATCAAGGTAGTAGGGACCTTTAGGTTGTTTTCCCAAGTACACTTCCATTGAACTTGTATAGTACATTTTAGCGTCAACCAATGCGTACATTTTTACACCATATTTTCGGGGTTTATTTGGCATGTACACTCTAAAACTACACCTGCCCCGGAATCCTTGTAGCATCTCATCTACCGTTGTAAATGAAGATAATGAATAATGTTTAGGTAAATTTGCCGTAAAACTGTCAAAGTATTCGCGAATAGGTGCCATCTTGTCAAACTGAGCACGCTCTTTTCGTGTAGTTTTGTCGTCAAACGTATGTTTCTGCAAAAGAAATCTAAATCTCCAAGGACATAGTTAACCGATAAATCTCCATTGACAGTCCATTTGTTTTAAACAAATCGGTTGCATTTGGCGATTACTTTTTGTCACACCAGATATGTAGAGAAGACCTATTAACGCTTTTATTTCGATTACATCCGTTGCTTTGGCGGTTCTGTACGATGAGTCGTATGACATCAAATGTATGTACTTATTTGTACACTCTACGATTCTCTCCAACATGTCCTCTGTGATAAATAAACTCCAAATATTTAACGGATTCTTTTTCACGTGCAATCCCCTTGACACCAGGTAGTTGTGTTACAATATTTTGATAACGTGTTCGAATAGCTGATTGATTGATACCATGTTTTCGCCATTTAGTAATACCGTCTTTTCCATAAAAACATGGGAATGTATTGGAAGTGCTTTCCGGTGCAATGGCTACAACGTTTTCATTCTCATTATCAAAATCTTGCTCAGAGCTTGTATCAGTGTCGATAATTTCCATCTCACCATCTGTTAGACTATCGCAATCATCAATTGTCTCCCCAACATCCGGTTCATTCTCTAATTCTTTCCACATCCGCATTAACCTTCTTGTTCTTTCTCATAATTTCCTAAAGCCATCTCCAATATTGGTTAACTAGTATTGCAATTCAAACATTAATAGTCACTTATATTTTATTCCGCAAATACTAACATCGGTCACAGACATCAATTGAGCAATAAAATTTATTATATGTTAACTATACTTTAGAGCTTTAAACAGTGAACTACTGAGCATGATTTAGAAGGTACCGAAAGTCGCAACACCCTGTTTTTATTGTTTAAAAGTCATCGGCAATTTTCGGATGGATCGGTTTCAGACCGCATGTTAGTAACGGAGGGTTAAGCACATAGATATTAAAAGTTGTGAGTTATATCAATAAGTAATAATAAGCAATAATTGAGTAAATAAATTTATTTATTATGCTAATAGAACAGGAGAAATGTTTACTATTTATCCACAAACGGCAAAACACTATTATTATTTAAAACTGCATTAATTGTTACAGTAACTTCGGTTAATGGGCAATTAAAAAACATCGTTGCATCGGTTTAAGAGCTGTTTAATCGGTTACACTCATAATAATACGTCATACAAAAACAATGCAGAATATCGTGCTTTCTCGGTGATATTCACACATATAATTATAAATTAATTAGCGACACAGCAAACAGGTAATAGACAGAACTGATAGCCGTTGCTATTGAGTGAGACGGGTCCTTATCCTCCTTGAGCGTCAAATTTATCCTGCTAGCTACGCACACCAAGCGTGTGAATTCAAATGTAACACTGAGTAAATTAATTATAAGCGCCACCTTGACGTACTTCATCAAGGCAGGGTTACTGGTAGTAATACAAACAAACAGAATAAGAAACCGTCAAGTACAAGTAATTGGTCTAGCGTCATACAATTTTTTGGACATTAACATATAGTTACCTGAAAATACGTTACTTATCTAGGATCACATACGTGTATCGTTTATTAAGTCGTCCTTTTAGAGCGTTCAACATCAATAGTTCCCAGTTATAGTTAAGAAATGGTTCGGTACTGATAATTAGATTGTTCGGGTACACACGCTAAAATTTAAATAGCTACAAAAAAAAAAGCACTGATGGCGATTTAAGTCGGCGGCGTAGTATTGAAGAAAAGCCCTTTCCTGTGTTAAGGTGAAACACCCCACAGCCGCTGGTCCCCGTTATCTTGCGTGACAGAATTTTAATCGGCACCTCCTAACAGCATAGATTTATTTCCACATATTACTTCATCTAGTACTGTAACGGTTGTAGTTCACAAATAAACAAATAGATAAAATTTAAGGTGACGGCTCTAGCGATGCAACCTAGAAGAAAAATAATACAAAAATATTGGGTACGAAGTAGCGTACTAAATCCCAAATTTATAAACGTTAGTACAGCAGTGTCCGGCTACAGTCGGTAGAGATGGGAAAGGTCCTTAGGAAGGCTAAAGAAATAACTGCTAAATAACGTGGCGCCACCTGGTGGGTAACGGAGAGAAATAAACCGATCAGCAGGAATTCAACTGGTTTTACTTAAAACCTAACACGCTACAACAAATAAATCAAGAGAGAGAGAGAGAGAGACAAAAGACACATAAATATAACGCATACAATTTAAAATATTAGGATTATTTAATAAGAACGACAAAGTTCCGTCGCATAGAACTTGCGTGCGTTAGCAATAACTAAAAATACTCTTGTAGTACGCGATCAAATCTAAATTAGTTCAGTTAAGTTTCTCGTTTATTAAAAACTTTATTGATAGCGTACCAATTTAAGATTGGTGAATAAGAAACTTGACGTACACTCGTCACATACACGCGGTGGCTTAAAACTACTAATACACGTTACAAATATAGGATGGAGCCTGTGCCAATCAAAAGGCCTTTTGATTTGCGTACCTCGAAAGTCTGAAGGAGTTCGTGCCGACAACACTAGCGTGAGAGTATGGAGGCTACCCCGATTCGCAAATTGTCTTAAAATACTAAAGGTATGACCGCTTGATGTCGCGTGTACTTTGATTTCGAACGCATGCAATATATGAATTGGTTCCTTAAAACGATAACTTATCTGGTTATGGTTGTACATAAAGCTGATAACGACGGTACCTTGCTAACGACACAGCTACTTGAAGATCAGAAGGACTTCACTGGGAAATAAACGAAGACCCAATTTTAAGAGTCAAAGATGTCGTTGTGAACAACTGTTTGCGAATATCCTAGACCGTAGGAGGCGATTCCGACAGGTGTCCCCGAGATCGGCGACAATATAAACGCAGGCCAGTTTTGTGTCACAAACGAAAGGGTAATTGCTTGTTCCAGCGTCCCCAGGAATTATCCAGACATACAATAGAGGAAAGAAGACACGCGCTAAATCATATTTCGTAATTAGCAATTAATAAACCGCTTAGATCTTGCAAAATAATAGCAAAGAAACCCACTTACGACGTAAATAGTCGGTATCTATTTCCACACTCAATTATTGTGAAATTATCGAAGCCACATAGCAGTTTTATGTTTAATTTATAGATTCGTACAGCACGGTTAGCGGAACAAAGAACGTTTTTCAAGATGTCGGCCTGCCGCTTTGAGTAGAAATTCCACAATTACGATTCACCAATCGAAAATTCTGGTTCAAAGCGCGGTAAATTTAATTTGTGTTGCAACGCGCAACTTGAAGATTTTGAACCGTAACAGTACAAGTAAGGGCCGATAGGTTGATCCTTCCAATTACAACATTTATAAGGCAGGAACGGTTCCAGAAGACAACTCAAAATTTCAGAACGTAATCAAATCTCAGCAGACATCAAGCAGAGTAATCCCAGACAATACCAACGGACAAAGAAATTGCAAACATTCATCCTAAACAACAATCCGGTTTATTTCTCATTACATATCCGGTGTAATTTATGTTTCACAACAGGCGGATTGTTATAACCACTTTGGATTGAATTCATCACTTGTGTTTAGAATTTCCTTTCACAGTCCCATTTTTTACAAACACGACTGTCCTTGTTCCAGTCAAACACCAAAAAAAGAAAGAACGTGAAACAAGCACAACTGGATATTTAGATGTTGAACTTGTCCTATTGAACTCGCGGTAAAAGTAGACATGGCCGTAATTAGCAAAGCAACACGTATGCAGGAAAATTTTAACGTCAGAAAAGTAAAAGCTAGTAAACTTGAATTTTTATCGTAAACATAGTACCAGGCTTTTCCAGAGCTTTTTGCGTTGTTTCAAGGCCACAACACACGATTTTAAGGAATTAAGTTTCAAACTGCGTTGCCCATACACCACTTTTAAATATTACAAAGAACTACATTTAAATCGGTTAATTTCTTTAGGTTTCCCAGAAATATTTAACTGGCAATCATCAGCGTACAGTTGGATTGCCACTTTGGAATAAACAACTTTAACCAAGTCTGCCGTAAAATGATAAAAGTAGGAGTGATTGGGTGACACTTTGTGAAATGGATGCTGTTGTTGGGTTGTCTGATTTTTTAGATTTTGAAATCTGATTCACTAGATGTGTGCCAAGTGTTTCAATTTTTTCTTTATTGCTGTATATGACTTTATTGCCTACTTCCAATGGTGTATTTGGTTTTTTTTTTGTCATCCCAATTCTTTGTTTGCTTCTTCTATCATTTCAGCCAATTGCTTGTCTTTTTTGTCGTTTAACATTTTCTTGATTTTCTTCTCTTTGTTTGTAATCCTGACTGCCTTTTTTCTCTTTTGTAATTTAACCAGTTTTTTCTCGTTCTATCCTTTACTTCTGTCATGTTTTGTCTCGTCCTGGTTTAATCCCAGCGGATCCTTTTGATTCTGTTTAATAACTGTTGTTTAGCCAGTCTCTTGTTTTGTCAGTTAAGAATTGAGCTTCTTTCTCTAAGTCATACCTGTCTTTATTCTGCTTTTCTGTACTTATTTCGTCCGTAAGTATTCGGAATATCTCCCACTCTGTCTGATTGATGGTCCACTTCTTTTTCGTTTTACTTCTGTATGTTGTTAACACTAGAAAGTAGTCCGACGACATGTTCTGTCAATACTTCTTCAATCTTAGATGTACTTGTACACACAAATATATCTATTATGTCTCCCTCTGTCCCACTTGAAAGTACATGACGTTGCAGCTGTTTGTCCAATAATGAGAGTGTTGTCTGTTTTTTGTATTGTGTCGAACAATGTTATACCTTTTTAATGTTACTGTACCGACTTCCTCACGGTAAATGTTTACTCATTTAGGTCACCTCCACAGTAGTTTTTCTGAACATTAGCAGCTTTACTAACTATGCAGGGATCAACGAAGCATTGGACGCACTGTACATGAATAAAACCGTGTCCTTTCTTTACCTATTTGTAGTTCCCACACATTCCTAACTCGTGTTTAATTTAAGCCTTTGAGCACACAATCCATTGTCTATTATTATCGCGATACTTACTCCCACTCATCCTACTTTATTTTCTCTAAATGTTTTGTAGCGTTTAATATAGAATCACTTGGTTTTAAGAGACGTCTCTTGCACTAATAGGATTGAAATGTAATATTCTTGAAGAAAAATCAAAAGTTCATTCTTTTTGAATTTTAAACCATTATAATTCCAAGTGCCAATTATCATCTTGGAATGTTTATTGCCATTGATGTGTTTATAACTTTGGTTCCTAGTTAGTTTAGGTTTTAAGTCCTCTAGTATTTTTTCTATTTTTCCTCCATAATATCTTTCCTGTTTTTTGTTCGAGGAATCATTAGGTGCGCTTCGCTCTTGTTTTTCCTCATATTTACAACTGACTGTGGTTTAAAACCTTGTGCTTGAAAATCTTCTTCTATGGCCTCTTATGTGAGGTATTATAGTATATTCCTCATTACCACTTTTAAAGGTTTTCATTTTCATACATGTTAATCTCTTAATTTAGGACCCTCCAAGATTTTAATCGTCTTTCTAAAATTGTCACTTTCAGCCGGAAAAATGCAAGCAGCCTTCCCTAGTTTTTATTACATTTATGTGTATTTTAATGTTAGACTGTTTAAATGCTGCTTTAATTGTATCAAATTGGATACCGTCTATTGTTTCTTCTAGGTTTTCACGCTCTTCATTTTACTCTTTGTTTTCTTCTACTACTACACTTTCTTCTTCTGAACTTCTCGGTTTTTATTTCCTTTTTCTTTTCTTTTGACATTAATATTTGGTAGTCTGTATCTTCTGCTACTTACAGACACTTCTTGAACTTGTTAATCGTATTGGTGCTCTCTTCCATCAACTATATTATATTCTCTATCAGCTCCTTTTTGTTTTTTTCCATTATATTTTTCTGTTAATCTCTTCTTGGTTGTTTTAGACCTCTTATTTATCAGGTGACTTGTAGCTTCCAGTAGCTGGGTGCATTGGTTTTTAGATTATTGCTCTCTTGCTGAATTGATTCTTCACTCTCCGATAATTCCTATCACATCACTCTATACTTATCTGAAGACTATTTAACTACCTACCTTGATAATAATGACAACTAATTAGAACCCAATTGTAATAAATTCGCATTCGATTTTCGAACGTGACTACAAAAAAAACTCAAACGTAACACTTTTCTAAGTATCTATAGTTGTCATATTTTATTTTCTGGTTTTCTTAAACTTCGAAGCTAATGTTTTACCAAGATGAAATTTAAATCTAATTTTACTGTTTATTCTCACAGTTTTACATATTTTGTAGGCGAGCACTTGAAAAAAATTGCTTAAAAGTCCAAAACAGAGTCAGGGTGCCGATTTTTAGAGGGATTAAAGATTGTTTATTTCTGCGATGATCCACCACGCTACATTGATTCTATTTATACGTTTCTGTACTCCATAAGAAATCTTGATAAAATTGTAAATAGGATACAGAATTTCGTTGGGATACTATTTTCCACGTCCCACACAGGCAAGGAGATCTACAAATTGCATACACACACGCAATGTTTTGAAACTTGCTTGAATTAAAAACATTGTTTTCCTGTCTCTAAAACAAGAATACAATAATCTTAAAATAAAACACAATGACATTACTCAATAAAAATAAATTCAAATCTCAATCATTTAATTTAACACCTTCCATTGTATCAGTAGTTCTCACGATTCCATCTCATTAGACTAATATTAAGAGTTTCCTTTAGAACACCAAGAAACAGGTTTATAGAAAGAAGTGACGGGTACACAAAAATTACAGTATGAGAAGTTAGAGTAGTTAACCTAAAATCCTTGTAACTTATAGTCAACTGTTTTTATTTAGAAATAAATTAAACTTTTTCCAAATTTATAAAAATAATTTCATGTTTATTTCTTTGACTTGTCATTTTGCAATACCAACTGCATCTCCCCATCTCATTCTTTTTTTCCAAAATGATGATCAGTCATGATCACTTTCTTAAGTCCATTGTTTGGTAATCCTAACAGAACCTATGCTGCATAGCCTATCAAAGTACATGATTTTATGCTCTGAATATTTTAGGTCTTTTTGTTTTACCAAATTTTGGAATTTTAAATATTTCAGCCCCAGTGTTGCGTTTTTCTTCCGCTGAAATAAACCCTTGCTACCTGCACATGCTGTGCACTTGCAATTTTTTCGTTTGTTATATATCTGTAATAAATTCCAAAATCTGCGCGTAATACTTAGTGACCGCTGATTTGTCCATCAAATTTGAACTTCTATACGAAGTATCTAGCATAATGTGGCGTTTAATGGTGTATACTAGACACCGGTTTAACCAGAAAAAACTATGATTGGATCGGTTTAGTTGCGTTTATTTGCATTCACTTACAGTAGGTGCACAGGAATATTTATATGCATGAATAAAAGTTTCCTAAGTCGTTCGGAATGCACTAGTAGCGTACGAGATGCAGCGTTTGCTTGTGTTACATGTCGAGTCGTAAATCGCCGGCCGACATAGGTGATAACGATGGTGCTCGCGCTGACCGCTGGTCAGCGCCGCGAAATGCTCCTTGTGAGTTATGTCGAATCGAACTGGACTTAAACTACACTCCACTTAACTTAAATTGTCTATCAATCCTACTTCATTTTATATGCTATAAGTAGGCTGTTTGTTTCGTGTGCGAGGTCGTGGAAATATCTTTCTTGTCATCAGCATTTCTTAATCGGGTTTGTTATGCGCGTTGCTTCATGCGGATGAATTAACAATGTTGATTACGATGGGGTTGGAAAGGTAACTCCATAATAACAATTAAACAGTTTGATAGATTTTCTATTTACATTTTGTCGAATATACTTAGCAGTGCATCTCTTATATTCCTTATCATTTTAAGCACTATTCTTTTGCTTTGGTATCATATCTGTACCAAATATTAAATCTCAAACCAAAACTGCTTCACATAGTAACGTTTTGATTTAAATCGGTCCAGTCAAAAGGCACTTTACTAAGTCAAAATCGATTTTTCGAGAATTTCTCATGTATTTTCTTTTATCTAGGTGTAGGGGTATGAAAGATATTGAAAGAAATACTTGATATTTATGTTACTTAAAAATATTTTCTAATTGTGATTAAATAAACTAATTATAATAGTAGTATTATAATTTATAAAGAAAAACAATCTTAATCTTACTTTTTTACAAAATATAATGTCACAATTATGGCGTACCTTCACATATATTTCTAGATAACTAAGAAAAATGTTGGCTTAATCTGAAATCTCGTCTTTAATGCCATATGTTTCAGTTAATTGTTAGGCGTGTTTTTGATAGTCACTCTATTTTTTGAAAACGCATTGCAGAAGAGCAGCAATAAATGAAACAAGCAAACTGAATTGCAAAGATAATGACACAACTAATGCTACGATTGAAGAAATTATGAAAACGTGTGGAGAATTGGAAAAACGTAATTGATGAAGCTACGTACACATTCCGCTAAAAACGTGACTAAAAAATATAGTAACTCTACTGTACCTTCAGGTTTAAAGGAATAATTTCTACTAGAATTGTTATTTCTTAAATTGCTAAGATAACATCATAAACAACAAATGTAAATATAGGTAAAATTACATTTCAACGAAAACGTGTGGTTTAGCACCAAATTCACTTTCAGAATATAGAATTCATTATATTTTTACATTGACCTTAAGCTTCAAACAAAATGACAATTTGACCTGCAGCGCCTGTTACGTAATCACAAGAGCGTTTGATATGAAAACATATTTTCGTGTAATAATTACAAATTGAAGCATAAACCTTGCGGTGCATAATGAAATACGATAACACAAGGGAGTACTAAAATATTACTATTTCAAATGTTAACAGTGTATAGCTGCAGCAGGTGGCCAACAATTAGTTCTGTGTTTTATTTAAGTTTTTTTTGTACAACAAGCATTCAACTTTTAAAACAAACTGAGTTCCAGGGTAAAACAGTCTTTGGTCCATTCTGATGATTGAAAACAAATGTTATGTTTTTTTCTTTTTTTCTATACAAGGTGGTCATTAAAAGATCTTTACAAAACCCTACCAATCTTATTCTTCAGACAAAATAAGTCAATTTAACAAAAACTTGGCTTAATGAAAATTTTTCTTAGTTTCGGTACAATACGGTCGTGAAATCGTTTTTTAATATAAATTTTGAACCGCTTAAGCGATTTTCCTAATATTGGGGACGTTTACATAGGTTTGTTGGCCAGAACATGTCGCATTAACATTCTGACGAAAATGAATCCATTGGCGGTGAAACTAGATTTGGAATTATTAAACATTTAAACTATCTACGCCAATGGATAAAAGAGGATTTATTTATCAAATGTGAATTAAGTGACTTATAGGTTACAGAAAAGTTAGTTTATACATAAGATTTGATAAATATTGTAAAAAAATTTTCTTTTTCAAAAATCTGGAAGTGGCTCTATTGAATTTGACAAATTTTGGTACGCTTTCACAGTTCTATGGGCAAGAAAAAATTTTATCAAAATTGTGTCCAAAATCAATCCATAGATGGAGAATCGTTTTACTATTATTTTATCCCGTATATGTTTTTTTGCATTCCTGCTGTTTGTCACACAATCTTATTCATTCGAAAAGGTTTGTCCTTAAGGTGTAGGACAACAAGAACTACTAAGTGATCAAGGCTCTTGCCTTGGTTTGTTATTACAAGAGAATGATTACATGTTTTTCTTGTAGTGAGATCGTCGGTATTTTAAGAATCAACAACAGGCTTAACTCTTCGCTACCGCTAGATTACGCATTTACAGTGAGTGCGCACATACTTTAAAACAAATGTTTCTATCAGTAGCCAGTCCTGAGAAAAACATACAATCTATTTACTTCTCATTTGTACAAAGCATGAGCTGGTGGATGCGCCGCCTTTCGGCATTACATCCCTATCTGGTTACATAATTTCTAGCTCGCAATTTGTACAAACCTGAATTCTTTTTAACCCTAGGTAAGTGCGACCGATCCAACCGTAGTAAAGCTCTCATTGATCGCTACGGTTAAACCGATGTCACTCGCGTCTTATATCTATGTGAGTGTTGTAAATGAACCTGCAGTCGGTAGACTTCGACTGAAGGTTTGTTTGTCTCTGCAGTTTGTTTGATACCAATCTTATTCTCTAGGTTAACTAACAGACAAACAGAAAAATCCTGAGAAAACAATCGGAACTGTTCATTAAGAGAAAACGCACTTGTTGCATTTGAATGCAACTAAATCTTCTTCTTTTAAGTTGGTGCAACCTTTATCAGCCCATTTCTTACACGTCATACACTACACCTATCCATCCATTCTTTTTTTTTTTTTTTTTTTTTTTTTTTTTTTTTTTTTTTTTTTTTTTTTTTTTTTTTTTTTTTTTTTTTTTTTTTTTTTTTTTTTTTTTTTTTTTTACTTTTTTTTTTTTTTTTTTTTTTTTTTTTTTTTTTTTTTTTTTTTTTTTTTTTATTTTTTTTATTTTTTTTATTTATAAATATTTTTTTTTTTTTTTTATATTTTCTTTTTTTTTTTTTTTTTTTTTTTTTTTTTTTTTTTTTTTTTTTTTTTATTTTTCTTCTTTTTTTTTTTGTTTTTATTTTTTTATTTTTTTTTTTTTTTTTTTCTTCTTTAAACCTTATCCTTTTTCAATATTTTAAAAATATATTTTTATTTTTTTAATTTTTTTTTAAATTTTTATTTTTTTTTTTATTTTTTTTTTTTTTTTTTTTTTTTTCTTTTTTTTTTTTTTTTATTTATTTTTTTTTTTTTATTTTTTTTATTATTTTTTATATTTTAAAACAACACAATTTACTTTTTTTTTATTTTTAAAATTTTTTTTTTTAAATAAAAAAAATATTTTTTATTTATTCATTATTTTTTTTTTATATTTTAATTTTTTAAAAAAAAACCCTTACATTTTTTTTTTTTTTTTTAATTAAAAATAAAATTAATTTAAATGAAAAAATTTTTTTTATTTTTAAAAAAAAAAAATTCACTTTTCAAATTTTTTCCTTTTTCCAATTTTTTTTTTTACATTTTTTTTTTTACCTTTTTTTTTTTTTTTCTTTTTGTTTTTTTTTTTTTTTTTTTTTTTTATTTTTTTTTAAAATATTATTTTTTTTTAGTTTTTTTTTTTTTTTTTTTAAAAAAAGAAATTAATTTTTTTAAAAATTTTAATCCATTTTTTTTTTTTAACCCTTTCCCCAAACTTTAAATAATTTTTTTAGAACTTTTTAAACTAAAATTTTTATACCACAAAACAAAATCTTATAAATTATTAATTATTTAAATTAAATTAATTTTTCCTATTTAATTTAAAAATTTAATTTGTTCCCTAACTTTTACATTATAAAATTTTACATATTAAAGTTCTTCTTCCTTTCTTCCATCCATCTTCTTCTGTTTTCTACCTCTTTCATCCATTTTATGCCCTCTCCATTTTCTCCTAGCAGCACTTCCCTTCTCACTTCCTCTCTTCTTAATTCGCTGCATTCATCTACCATGTGCTCTACATTCTCCCAATTTTCCCCACACATCCTACACATTCTTTCTTCATCTTTCTTCCAATATTTATTCTCATTTTCCTCATTTCCTAGTCTATACCTCGCTACCATATGTTTTTCTTTTATGTTTAATCCTCCTGTGATATATTTTGGTATCCCTTCCACCATCATATATTTGTATTTCGTGTTATATTTTGATTCTTTTATCTTCATCTCTCTTTCTTGTTTTTGATTGTCTTTGTCCCTTTGTGTTATCTCTTCTTCCATCCTTCTTCCTTCCTCCCTCATTCTTCTTACCTCTTCTGTCGCATAACCCCTCTTCTATAGTATGCTCTTCTCTCTTCTTCTCCGTGCTTTGTTCTTTGCCATTCTACCTCCTTCCAACATTCATATAGAATTTCATTGTCTTTTCTATCTTCCATCCTTTCCTCAAATCTTATTGCTCTCCTTCCTGCTTGTATTCTTATTTTTCTATTTTCATTTCTTCCTCTATTAAATACCCTGGTGTTTCCCTCTCCAACCCTAGTGTCCATCTCCAAAATTTTTCCTGTATCTTCTCTAGTTCTTCCCATTCCTTCCATCCCCAAATCTCCGCTCCGTACATCATCACACTTTTTACTATTTTCTCGAATAACCACTTTCTTTTTTCTACTTCTTTACCGAATAATCTTTCTCCTATACTCCATGCTTGTCCCATTATATTACTTCCTTTTTTCCTTAATTCTTTTATATGATCACTGTCTTTATTGTCATATCTCATCATGTACCCTAAGTATTTGTATTTGTCCACTCTTTCTATTTCTTCTTTTCCCCACCACCATTTCTCCTTTTTTTCTCTTCCTTTTTTCTTCTTAAATACCATTATTTTTGTTTTTTCTACGTTTACATCTAATTGTTTTTTCTCTAAATATCTTCTCAACGTCTTTATTGCTTTCTTCATCTCTTCCTCTTTACTTGTAAAATTACTATATCGTCCGCATATGCAAGTGTTATTATATTTTTTCTTCCTATTTTTATTCCTCCAACCTGATCTTTCCTCATTTCTTCCTCTAGATCTCTTAGATATATTGAAAATAGCATCGGGCTCAACGGACATCCCTGTTTCAAACCTTTTTCTGTCCAAAACTCCTTCCCTAACTTCCCTTTCACCTTTACTCTATTTTTTGTTTCTTTATAAATCTCTTCCACTGCTTCTATTATGTCTTCTCTTATTTCATTTTTCCTCATCATTTCCCACAATGTCTTTCTATCTACTCTATCAAATGCCGCTTTTATATCCACGAATAATGCATATACCTTACCTCCTTTCTTTCCTATCTCTTTATTTACTAATCGTTTCATTATATATATATTATCAATTGTCCCTCTTCCCTTCCTAAACCCTGTCTGCCAATCTGGAATTATCTTTTTTTCTTCTATTTCTTCTTCCATTCTTGCTCTTATTATTTCTGCGTATATTTTATATCAATATTTACTAATATTTGTTAAACTAATCCCCTGTAGTTTTTCACTTCCTGTCTATCCCCTCCCTTGTATATTGGACAAATAATCGCTTCTTTCCATCTTTCTGGAAAGCCTTCTCCCTGCCAAATTTTTCTAGTACTTTTCTTATTCTCTCTCTTATCTTTTCCCCTGTGTATTTCCACTCTTCCCCCTGCGTTTCATCTGTGCCTCCTGCTCTTCCCATCTTTACTTTTTTTAAGGCCTCCTCCAGTTCTTCTTTTTTGATCCCTCCTTCTCTTTTTTTTTTTTTTCTCCTATTTTCCCATTTTCTGCTATGATCTTAACTTCTTTTCCTTGTAGTACATTTCTAATGTGTTTTTCCCATTTTTCTCTATTTATTGTTGGTTCTCTCCTATTTCCTTTGTTTCTTAATCGATTTACTAGTTCCCAAGCCTGCCCTTCATTTCTGATTTTCTTCACCTTTTCTTCTACGATTTTTCGATAATCCATTTTTCTCTTTTCACATCTATTCTTGAATTCTGTTCTTATTTTCTTATATTCTTCTATATTTATTTTACCTTTTTCAATTTTCTTCTCCCCTTTCTCATTTCTGCTTTTGCTTTCTCACATTCCCAGTTCCACCATTCTGACTTTATTTCCTTTTTGTTTTTTGTCATTTTAAATATTCGCTTTTCCGTTGCCATCTTCATTTTCTCTGTAATTCTTTTCAACTCTTCTTCGACCTCTTCTGCTGCTTCCTGATCTTCCTCCATTTTATTAATATACTTTTCTATACTTTTGTCATTCCAAATTTTTTCTCTCCCCATACTATAATTTCTTCTTCTTCTTCCTCTCCTATCAAGATCACTTCGATCGGTTGATGATCTGACTCTACTTCGTCTCCTATTCTTATATACTCTATTTCTTTCCTACTAGATTCGTTGGCTATAACGTAGTCAATTACCGTTCCTCCTCTCCCTCCAATAAATGTTAGCTCTCCTTCTCCTCCTTCTTCCATATTCCCATTCAAAATCGTCCATCCTCTTTCCTCACATAGTTCCAATAATTTCCTACCTTGTCCGTTTATTTTTTTATCTTTCGACTTTCTCTTTCTTTGTTCTCCATTTATCATTATCCCTCCTTCCTCTCCTGTTCTCGCGTTAAAGTCTCCTCCTATAATAAGTTTATTTTCTTCCCGTTCTTCAATTGTCTTCTCTATTGCTTCTTTCGTTTTCTCCATTTCTTTTCCATATATTGTAATTATTTCGTATATTTTCCCTTCGTCTGTCCTTATTCTTGTGCTCATAATTCCTTTTGTCTCACTTTTGTTTCCTCTCTCTTCTTTCTCCCATTCTTTTCTTATTCCGATGATTATCCCCTCTTTGCTCTCCCCATTTTTTCTCTTTTCTGCGAATTGTAATTCCCATTTAAATTCCTCTGGCATCTTATTACTCCAATTTTCCCAATCTTTTCTTCCAACCATGTCTCTACCAGTCCTACCATTTTGAAACCCTTTATGTATCTCCAGAAATCTTCTCCTTTATTTTTTAATCCCGCAATATTCCAAAACAGTATTTTGTTCCTTTCTTTTTACCTCCCTCTCCCTTTACTCCTCTTTCTTCCCCTTCCCTACCCTCTCCCCTAACTTTAGTTTTTTGTTACCCTCTGTCCCAAACCTCCTTCTTCCTCCACCCATCTCCTTTCCACCTCCTTCTACCCATAACTTCCCATATCCCACTTTCACTCTCTTCCTTCTCCTTTCAATTTTCTAGCTTCTTTCCTTAAATTCTCCTGTATTTCTCTTTCTTTTTGTCAAATCATTATCAATGTAAATATCTGTACCTCTCAATTTTATTTTTCTTTCATTATTTTCATTTTCTCTTCCCAGCTTCTCAACTTCACCACTATCGCATTTCCTTTTTTTTTTTTTTTTTCTGGTGGGTTTGTTTGTTTTTTTTTTTTTTTTTTTTTTTTTTTTGGTCCTTTTTTTGTGGTGTTGTTCCTCCTCCTTTTTTTTTTTCCTCTCTCTCTTTTTTTTTCTTTTTTTCTTTTTTTTTTTGGTCTCTTTTTTTTTTTTTCCAATTTTCCCTTTCTCCCCCCCCTACTTCTTCTTTTAACTAATTTAACCCAACAATTTTGTTTTTGAAATTATGGGGTTTTTTTTTTTCTTCAGTTAACTGAAACGGTAATCCCCTAAGATCCTTTTGGAAAAACAAAATATTCTGCTTTCCTTTATTTTTACTTATTCGAAAATTTTAATTTCTTGGCCCTCCGAAATTTTTTTTTATATTTTCCCTTTCTTTAAAAAAATTAACAAAAAAATTTTTTTTTTTTTTTTTATTTTTTTTATTTTTTTTTTTTTTTTTTTTTTTTTTTTTAATTTTAAAAATTAATTTTTAAAACACAAATTTTATGTTTTCTTTTTTTGTTATCTCTTTTTTTTTTTTTTCTTTTCCTTTAAAGGGCTGTTTTTTGTGTAACAGACCTATTTTTAAGTTTCTTTAATCTATCTTCCAGTGTAGATTTCGGTACCTCATAATTTTCTGATGATTTTCTTAAGCCTAATGTAC
The DNA here is from genome assembly GCA_030710515.1 of Abscondita cerata. Lineage (NCBI taxonomy): Eukaryota > Metazoa > Arthropoda > Insecta > Coleoptera > Lampyridae > Abscondita > Abscondita cerata. The sequence continues at coordinate 133,807 of JALBCR010003419.1, read as the reverse complement.
CATTATGAACTGCCTCTATGGCAAGTTTTATTTTTTCTGCATCCCACTCTTATTTTGCGGTTTTCGCTTATAATTTCTTATTTTGAACAGTTATTAATCACTGTAACAATAATAAAAGTTTATTATGGTAATCTAGTAAATGTACTATTCATCGCCATTGAGTAAAACCGACTAAATAGAGCAAGACCGGACATGTTTATTTACAATTTCTCTGAATTCTGACAAACAAATTTCAAAAATATTTGGTTTTTATAGTGGAAAAAAGGTTTTATTTAAATTGTGTTTAGTTCGTAAAACGTTTAGATTCAGATATACTTTTATCATAAAATGCCATAGAAGTTTGCTATACACGATTATGTATGAATGATGTATGTCTTCATATATCTACTTACACACATTTATATTGATTAAAGATATTTATACTCTCATGTGCGTAAATTTGTTAATACCACTGACACTCATAACTATGGTTTCGACGCAAACCATGGCTAGCTAACCATGGCCAGTTTCACTCGCATTATTATTTCTTGTTTTGTTTTGACGTAGTTTAGACTATAACATACATATCAAAGTAAGACGGTAATAGCTTTAAAACCCAGCATTTCCGCATACTATGAAATGTACTACAACCTCGTTGCGCAAATTAAGAACTGATGAGCATGCGCGATTTAAAATTTACATACATTTTACCCATCTCTACCGGCGTAAAAGAAAAGGTGAAGAAAATCAAAATTGAAGGTCCGGCTTGGGAACTAGTAAATCGATTAAAAACAAAGGAAATAGGAGAGAACCAACAATAAATAGAGTAAAATGGAAAAACACATAAAAATGTACTACAAGAAAAAGAAGAGCAGAAAATTGGAAAATAGGAAAAAAAAACAAAAGAGAAGGAGGGATCAAAAAAGAAGAACTAGAGGAGGCCTTAAAAAAAGTAAAAATGGTCAAAGCAGGAGGCACAGATGAAACGCAGGGTGAAGAGTGGAAATACACAAGAGAAAAATAAGAGAGTAAATAAGGAAAGTAATAGAAAAAATTTAGCAGGGAGAAGGCTTTCCAGAAAGATAGAAAGAAGCGATTATTTGTCCAATATACAAGGGAGGGGATAGACAAGAAATGAAAACTACAGAGGGATTAGTTTAACAAATATTGGATATAAAACATACGCAGAAATAATAAGAGCAAGAATGGAAGAAGAAATAGAAGAAAAAGATAATTCCTGATTGACAATTAGGAAGGGAATTGATAATATATGTATAATGAAACGATTAGTAAATAAAGAGAAAGGAAAGAAAGAAGGTAAGGTATATGCATTATTCGTGAATATAAAAGCGGCATTTGATAGAGTAGATAGAAAGACATTGTGGGAAATGATGAGGAAAATGAAATAAGAGAAGACATAATAGAAGCAGTGGAAGAGTTTTATAAAGAAACAAAAATAGAGTAAAGGTGAAAGGAAGTTAGAAGGAGTTTTGGACAGAAAAAGGTTTGAAACAGGGATGTCCGTTGAGTCCGATGCTATTTTTAATATATATAAGGGATCTAGAAGAAGAAATGAAGAGAGATCAGGTTGGAGGAATGAAAATAGGAAAAAATATAATAACACTTGCATATGCGGACGATATAGTAATTCTTACAAGTAAAGAGGAAGAGATGAAGAAAGCAATATAGACATTGAGAAGATATTTAGAGAAAACCATTACAAGTAAACGTAGAAAAAACAAAAATAATGGTATTTAAGAAGAAAATAGGAAGAGAAAAAGGAGAAATGGTGGTGGGGAAAAAGAAGAAATAGAAAGAGTAAACAAATACAAATACTTGGGGTACATGATGAGTAATTCATTGTACGACAATTTTAAGTTCATATTTTCGCCGGTAGAGATGTGTAAATAGAAAACAGCTGATCACATTTGTTACTTAAAAACGTTATAAAATTGTTAGATGTTGTTCAAATTTTTGGATTTCGAAAAATATAATATGTACCTCGGCACTAAAGTCTTTTTCATGACTCACTTGTTTTATTTGGCTCGGCTATCGCCTCTGCAACTAAAACACATTCGTCATAAAAATCAAACTTAGTGCCTTGATACATAAATCACTATTTTTTTTATTTTCACGATATTTCGTTCAATAATTAATTAACAGAAATTTGAATGTTCTTAGTGCGGCGACGATAATTCAGTTTTCAGTTTTTGAAAACATTTTATTGAAATAATGTCAAATTAGAGGAAACAGTACATTTTTAAGTATAAGTTAAGTTATTAGGTATCTTGTAAATAATAAAAATATTACCAAACGTTCAATCAAAAGGATCTTTAATATGAAATCAAACTAAAATGTTTCGAAACTAGATGAGTTATCTAGGAGTTTGCTTTTTATCCAATGTTTTTTATTTAATATACGAATTTTTTTCGTTTTTCATTAGCGTGTACGTTCCTTAGATACACTGGATAATTCTCCGGAAATTGTATGTAATTAGGCCATAGCGACCGCGTATTTGTATTGATAAATTTTAACAAAAAAATAGGTATTTTAAAAGTATTGTACATAAGTTCACTGTGCTTTATGTTAAACGAGTGGTTTTAAAGTTCAATTCATTAGTCCTTAACGTTGTGGCAATTAACAATAGAAATAATTTTTACTCTGTAAAGTTGTTGACAATTTGAATAACTTCATATTTAAGTAGGTCGTCTGTATTGTATAATTTAATGTCTGTTAAACGTTCTTCGCGTCACAATGCAAAAGTTAAATGAGTAACAATTGAAAAATGACGATGAAATAGCATAAAAAGGGTTAAATGGCGAAGTGCACATATTGTATAGCATTATTAATCACCTCAAGCATTCTCCTGCACTCGTGGTAATTACCATACTGTGTTTTAGTTCCAACAGTTCTAACATCTCCACGGGGTCGGACATGGTGGTGTCTACCCTTACCGTGGCCCCTCTCCAAAAACGTCATTCCGGAAACTACACGTGCGCCGTAGGGACGATAGCTTTTACAACTGTGGCAGTACACGTTCTTAACGGTAAGTTATTGAAGTAAAATCTAGCAAATCTTATCATTAATCTTAACTTTGCACCAATAAATGTATACGTTAAGTTGTGGTAATATCGCTCTCGGAAGCAGTTGATCAAATCAAAGAAACAATTTTCAAAAATAAGTGATATAAATGAAAATCGATTTAATTAATACTTTTCTTGCAACATTTCATACATATAACTTGAGTCGAAATTACTTATTGAGCCGGCTCAACTTATTGAAAAAAGCTTGAGTGCATTTTTTATAAATTAATGTAAATTTAAGTATTTTGAAGTAAAAGCAGAACCTTTAGATAAGTATTTCGCCTTTCTCTGGCATTCAAACTTTTTGAATATTATCAAAATGTATTTGTTTTTATAAAATAATAAATACATAATTGTTTATAAATGATTTATTTATAAAAATAGGTGAAATATTATTAGAAGTTAAAATAGATCATCGCAAAATTCTAAACAAATTTTTGAAAAGAAACTTCTTTGGGTCAACATGAAACAATAATTGATATATTGACACTGACGTATGTCAAAAGTTTCACAGTCGACCTGTTTATTGAAAATAAAAGCTAATAAAATATGCAACCTAGCAACGATTAATTACATAATAATTACTTAATCGTATTTTCCATGAATTCCCATTGTCACTTTTTTCAAGTGAATCAAAACTGTGAATGTGTGAATAAAAAGTATTCTTTTCAATAAATATCAAACATATACAAGGTGGCTAACCAAAACTTTACACCCCGCATTTAATAAACTAATCACAAAAGTTAGTAGTGGTTTCGTTGGTTATTTTTTTCCACATTACCACTTCCACTATTTTATTATCGATGAAAATTTTGACGCGAAATTAGAGAGTCAGATGTACTCAATGAGATCTTCAAAATGATGTATCGCAACAGCCCTTATTCCTATTTAAAATCAAGGGGTTGAGCGGATGAAGAAAGCAGATGAGTTCGTCCCCTCGAATAACAAATCGACAGGTCCGAGCGTTTTTGGTTTTGGTAAGACTACCTTGTATTTAGCACCTAAGAAGAGTCTTGGTAATTTTGCTTATCCAGTCAAATTTCAAAGTGTATCTTCGAACTGCAAGTCTAATTGCAATCAAATCACCTGTCTTTCCACTAACATTGATTTCATTCAAGAGATAATTTAACTTGTTACGCCATAAAAACAACACAGCATCGAAAAATGCCAAGCTAACTCAACGGCGAAGGCTGGATCTAAAGAAATGTGTCTCACTTAACTTTATACATGACTAAAGGTCCTTTATCACCAGTCAATTTTGGGGTTTTGTTAGACGCCACCAGATCTTTTAAATGTACAACTGGTGTTTACTAAAAATCGAGGAAAAATGTAGACACTTGAAAGGAAACATTCCATAAAAAGAGAAATATGAATTACTTATGATTTTCTATTGAATTGACAGTGTATCATACAAAACATTGATTACACCACGGTCGCGTTCGTTTACAGTAACGCATTCGCTTTACTTAAAACCAAACGTAAAAAAATATATAAATGCGGTACCGCTCGCTTTTACTACCGAAACAAGATTATACCTGTTGACTTTTTATTTACAAATTCACAAAGTTTATAAAACAAAATTTGTTTAAAACAAAATAACTAATTTACCATAAAATGGAAATTCATAAACCCCCTTCTCAGTTCGTATATTTTGAACAATAAAATATTACCAAACAAACAACAACAAAAGTACATAAGAACGTTCTAACTGAATTGGGTTATTCGTAACTGCACACGATAGCACTCTAAACACGATAGTAATTCGGAATCAACAATCAAATTACATACTCTTCTGATGAGTCAAATAATCCGTTTCAGGATGTACACTAAAACTCCCAAGGTATTCGTTGTTTCACAACATTTTTTTAAACAGAAACAATTTATTACGCCGAGTTACTTAATAAGTGCATTACACGATATGCATTTCTATATTTCACGAACCGAGTTATTTCCGTAGGATATCATCTAAAACACTTTAACCCTCGCCTACAAATTCACCGTCAATAGTTTATACGCTAACAGATTAAACGCACACATTTTACTGTTTAGTACGCGAAGAACTTACTGTTCAATATTTAGCGATTGTTAGAAATAATAATGACGATCCGTTACAGTACTTGTTTTAATCACATACTACCTCGTAGTCTTGAGTCTACAACTACAAAATTAATACATCCTCAAAAGATAAGGAACAATCCGCATATTCAGAACTTAACCGTTGCTTGCAATCAGTACTGTTTATTTTAGACATAAAAATATCAGATTTACTATTTAAAGCGACAACATTCAAGCTCGTTTATTGGAACAAACAATAGTTTATTAATTTAACAAAGTAAAATTCTATGAAACCTTTGATAAAAACTATCAAGATAAACATTTCTTTAAAGCTTAATTGTGAGAAATCGAAGATAGAGCATTGCACGACACAACGACTGATTTAAAAATATCGAATGACAAGAGAAATAAATATTCCAGCAAACGTGATTTTAAAAACATACACGGTTTTTAAAGCAAATACCGTACAACCTACCTAAAACAAATAAAAATTAATTTCCAACAAACAGAGGTGTCAAACTTAAAAGTGGTATGAAATTCTGTTTATTTATTTAGCAACTTATAATAAGTTTTAGTACCGATTCTTTGGTTAGAGAGCAAAAACCATTTGTAGCTCACCGTGGAAAATGTTCAAAATTAATAGATCGGTTTTATCCAGATTCCATTTATTAATTTTTAATTATATTTTGACAAAGAAGTTAACAACTTCTAGACCCTTTTCTACTTTAAGGTTTTTAGGTAGATGAAAAGACATCTAGTTCTGGTGTGTATTTTTTAGCGACGTTTTGCACCCAGTTGGTAATGTACTTAATTTCACACGACTTTATCAATGGTTTTGGTAAGTAATTAAAAATTCTATTACAATTTATAGCAAAATGTATTTGATGTTGCAGGTAGATTGAACAGTTTTTACATTTTTGTAAAAAATTTGCTACAAATTGTCATAGCGTTTTTAATTACTTACCAAAAACCATTGATAAAGTTGTATCAAAAGACGTCTTCTCAATTAAGTACAATATCAACTGATGTAAATACAACAACAATCTGATTTGACACTGGGTCGAGGGAGCTTCCGCAATATTGGGTGCGAAATGACACCAAAAAATATACACCAGAACTGGTTGTCTTTTCATCTACCTGAAAAACCTTCAAGTACAAAAAAGTCCAGAAGTTATTACCTTCTTGGCAAAATATAATTAAAGAGTACAAAATTAAATTCTGACAACGGACCTAATTTTATCGGTTGTCATTAATTGATAAAAGACTTTCGAGATCATTTAAAAAAATTATTCTTTTATGTCTCACTGATTCTCTTATCAAGTGAGATTTTATTCCGTCTTATTCACCTCATTTGGAGGAATCCTTGAGTTGCATCTTCACAGATCATTCATGGGTATAGTTTCTACAAGTGAATAATTTTTAAAAGGGCTCTTTGGAAAGCAGAGAAAATTTTAAAGCACGGCCACTCTCAGGTGCCGCCAGGTAACTTTATTTGGACGTAAATAAAATTTAGTTGATAGTTGATTAAGAATAATTAACAAACGCAATGTGGGCAAATGTCAGAAAAAATGCAGTTACTTTAGCGCCGTTGACGAAAAAGAATACATTTCTAATTATTTGGAAAATATGACAAAGCAAAAAGAGCATATTTTTGTTTTTGAGAAACCGACTAATCCTCCTGCATTCATTCTGGAAATTAGAAACTGCACAAGTGTCGATCTTATTTATATTAAAGTATAACGAGCAGTTTATTTGTTAAAATATAAATAAGTAAGCGAGGTCTTTTAATCAGTACACAACGCCCAAAATTAGTTGCAAGTAAGCCCGTAGATACGGGGTAGTAAAACCCAAAGATACGTGTTTGTAAACCCGCAGATACTTCTAAAACAAAAAATTGAAAAAATGTTGGTGACCACGTTGTCACAGGGGTGAAGAATGTTAACTTACGATAGCCGTCAAGAAATGAGAAAATATTTGTCTGTCTGCATACATGGCTTCATAGAACAAACCCATAAATCACGACAATCTAAAATAAATGTTCGATTATCGCTGATGCAAGAGAAAATGTCGGAAGAAAAATTATAAAGGTGAAACTTATCCAAAAAGTGAAAAGAGATGAAATAAGACATCTAACGAATTATTACATAAACACGTTGCTAAATGAAAAAAAATATAAGTATAGCAAAATCTCAAAGAATACTATAGTACATATACAGTGTGTGTAAAAAGGTGTTATCTTTACAGACTTTTTAAAGTCTTTCACTATGTCCAATATGATTTACTTCTAGAAGAGTTAACAGATATTGCATTAAAGCAATGTTGTTAGCAGAATGTGTACGCAGTTACATAAACTGATCCTTCGATTATTAGAGCCAACTAAACACACGTGAATCACACGACAGCTGTTTGGTCACTTTGGAACTCTTCAAGAGAATGTAATTGTTCACACATCTGTGGAGAAAGTTACTTAATGCAAATGAATTTCAGAACACATTACGTTAGCATGATTCAACACTAGATGTCGCAAAACTTAACATATATAGTTCTAAAGGAAATTCCAATAGAATTGATTTTCGAAGATATGAAAATGAATTTGGGAGGTACATCATTTTTGGTTAATTCTGCGGTAAAAATGCTTCGATTTAAGGATTAGTTAGTTATTTTGCTATTTCATTGAGAAAATATGTACACATCTAAGAAATATGACTCATGTTGGAAGTCTAAGGGTTAACTCAGGGCAGTTCAGCGCACGAATTCGTACGCTGGCCGTAAACAATACCTATGTATTAAACAAATGTATAGGGTGTGTTCATTCCTTCAAATCAGAAATACTGAAGTAAGGTGTAAGATTAAGTCTTAACAAGTTCGGTTATTCTGTATATAATCAACAACTTTAAATTATTACTCCTTCAAAATGGGTACGGAAGCTAGTAAACCTTTGGAAAGCGTAGTATAATAACATTACTTTAGATTAGTTTAAATACTTTGTCATTTAGAGACTCATCAGAGATGGGACACTGACATTTGGAGTCGCTGTTATACGGCGTTTGCTCAAAGAGAATAAAAATATTTTTGTAAATGACATATTAGCCTTGTCAGTTTGCGTAAAGGGTCTCAATTTTCTATATTGTATATGAATTTAAATAAAAAAATGGATTTAAGAGTCATGTTTTTTTTCATATATCACAAATTTGCTTGAGTATCCCTGGTAAAACAAAAATAAAATAATAGTTTACTTTAAACATTCACAGTCGTTACATTTAACTGTTAGCATTTCTTAGTTTATACTATTTGTCCGTGTCCTTTATACACGAGATGTCGCAAGACATGCATTTCACAATAGCTTATTGGTTACGTATTGAAAGATTTTCGTAAGGTTTTATTTTGACAGTTTTTGATTATTAATAAACTAGGTCTAATAAAACTTTTAGTTAATATTTGTTTTCAATTTTGGCTCATATATAACATTTTTCTAAACTTGTTCAAGTAATTTATAAAAAAGATAACAAATGAAAATTAATATTTTGTGTACTGTGTAGAATAGCGTAATAATCCAAGCACATATGCATTAGTACACGTCCATGGGGATGGTATTTAAAATAAATTCGAATCGATTAATAGATAAACCTGGCTTAATACTTTATAATGTATATGCGGAATTATGATAAAGTATATAATAAATTTGGTGGTTTATTAAACATATTTGAATTATTTTTGTTATTTTTTTCGAAACAAGCATTCACAACAGAGAAAAATAGTTGTATTTATACTAAAGTATAGACATTATTAAATACCGCTTAGTAAATTTCATTTGAACTCTGAGATTTGTATGGACATTGGTTGCTGTAGGATATATCAGTGATAAACATAACATGGTAGCTAAAATAATTGTTCCTTAGAAGGACTCTTTTGAGTGGAGGTGAGAAAATAAAATCACAACGTCCTGCTTAAATGTCGCCAACGTTTCGCCTAGCAAGCGTGGGCTTTATCAAGGTTGTATTTATTACGAAAAAAGCCCACGCTTGTTGGGCAAAACGTCGGCAACATTTAACAAAGACGTTGTGGTTTTAAACAGAGAATGTTGCAAAACAAATTAAACTGTTGCAAGACTACGTAGGTTTTCAACACCAACTTAGATAGATAGATACATCAAAATTTTTTGTATTGTATTCGCAACCAGAAGGCTCATCTCAAGGAAGTTAGTAATAGATATGCGAACTCCAACAGTTTTCTGCAAAACAAGCGTTTTGCAGAAAACTCCACATCGTTCCGATACTAACACACTTGTAAAGAGAATCGACATTAAACATTTTGCTCAAAAATTAAAATGATAACATGTATGGAAAGTGTTGCAATTTTGATTAAAAAATTACCCAATACGTTATGGGAAAAACTGCTTTCTAAAACGTTTCGGGAAAAGAAAAAACGCGTCAGTTCAAATAAAAGTTATAGAAAATAAAGAACTTTCCTTTTACAACTTTTTTGTATAATTTGTATCTTTGGAAAAAACTGTTAAAACAATTAGTGTCACGTGATTGAAAAAGAAATATGTAAAATGGATATTTTTGCATCAAATATTCTACGAATGAAAAAAATCTATGTAGGTTAACAACTATATTGGCTGGACAGATTATGTCCAATTCTAATGAGATATGCTTTAGTAGGAGAAAGTGGGGCAAGATGGGGACGCTAAGGTTTAGAACGTTGTATCAAGGTTATAAATTAAGGTATAAGATTATAACTGTGTTTATTGTAATATTTGAACATTTGTTAAATAAACTGGTAATAAACCATCTTACCCCACAGGTGGGGCAAGACGTGGATCCAAAATGAACGTGAGTATAACCGTTAAGAAACACATAAGGGATATTATACGGATACTCTTATTAAATTCATATTAGGTAGGTATATAAACTTAAAAAATATAGCGGTTACAAAAAAGTAAAATGACGGCATTTTTTATTAGTCTGCACAATTGGAACAGTAAAAAAAAAATTCTTCTACATTGTTAGCACAGGCTTCGTGTGCCAAACTTGACATTTATGATACTTTATCCATACCTCATCTTTTCTATCTTGGTCGTACTTTGTGCATCTTCATCATCTGAAGACAAACTCAATTCCTCTGTCTGTCGTTTTCCAAAAACTCTCTTTACTTTCGCCACTGAATTTTTGTATTTTTATTTTTCTTATTTTTCCTTTTTTCACCATTCTTATTATTATTAACCTGAATTTTCTCCGGTGTTAACTTCGGAAAATACTGTCGGATTACAAGGCCAAATTCCTGTTTTTCTAAAAGCATTGATTGCGGTGGACATATTAGCAGCATTAATGAAAGCGTTTCCGCAAACTGGCATTTAGAACATACCTACCATTGGTTCTGAGTGGGTACGATGCCACGAATTTACGTGCTTAGTGGTTACATAAACCCAAAGTCAAGATGCTGCAGACGATGAGTGCAATAAGGCGGGAAGATTAGTAAAACAACTCCGTGTTCTGTAGCATAATCAATTAGCTTTATGTTCTAAGTATGCGTATGATGACCATCCAGTAGTAGTAAAACGAATCTAGTCACAAACCTAATAAACGGTGCAGCTCGAGGTACGTCGCGATCCACAACTTGTCGATAAACTGACGGAACATCAAAGGATTGATACCGACGACGTTAAACAAGTCTGGACGGGAAGACATATAATTTGGTTTGTTCAGTGTTTATTTTACTAGCGAGATAGAGTAGACTAACTACAGACACAATTTGAATTGACTACTGAGAAAAAATTTAAAATCGAAATTCCAGAATTAATGTATTATGGAACGCATTAATGATTGCAACCCGAGCTTTGAATTTGTTCGATGCAATGGGGTTCGCGACGTGGTACTATTGCGCGACGTGATACAAATTTCGACGCGGTATTAGAAGCTCCCACCAGGTCTAAACTTTTTAAACCAACAGAAAATATTGGTCTATATCCATCCACGTTTCTAGAGAACAGTTTTTTAGCAGTTCTGGATTAATTCAAGCCTGTGTGAATACGAAAATTGGTGGTAAATAAGTCCTTGCTGCGTTAAAACAAATTTTCATGGATACGGTAGTTCCTCGTTCTGCCGAAGTTAAAAAGTCAACTTGTTTTCTTCCTTTACGAGGTATTATTTTAGACCTTGTCTTGGGAATAACGGAAATGCCAGTTTTGTTACAGATCTGCAGTGAATTTATACTTCTCTAAAACTTGGCCAAGCAAATCAAAAAATTGTCTAACTGCAATGCTATTAAAGCCTATAGCTCTTGGCGGTACTTGTCGACTCTGGTTTTTTGATTGATAAATTCTGGTGGCGTTTTAGAAATCCCATTCTTCTTTCTGATCTCGTTTGTGGTACTTCATACTCTTTGGCTGCTCGCTTGTATCCTAAACGACCTTCAAGAACAGAAGCAACAGCCTGTTATATATTGGATTCCAGCCATCTACCACGAGTAGTTTTTCTTTTAAAAGACGAACCATTACCTGAAAAATCGATGGAATGTAGGTACGTATGTACTTACTTTTGAGAATACGAATGTAAGTAGGTATTTAAACGATAAGTTTTTCGACAAATAAGTTTTTCGACTATACATACCTGTCGGCAAAGTTGCGTAAGTAGGTATATTCATTTAGATTTTCATAAGGTTAAGTCAAGAGGGAAGATGGGGGCGTCACCATCTTACCCCATACCGATGTACCCATCTTGTTTCCAAATGATTTTTTCCGCTTCTGTTTTATTATCAGTGTAAATATTTAACAAAAATACTCTTTTTGGAAAATATGCGCAAATATATTGTCAACTAAAAGGCATAAGACAGTTTTGCTATAATTAATTTAATACTTACGATACCAGCCGTTGAACACACCACCAAAAATAACAAAATCATAAAAACTGCAAATTTAGTTAATAATCGGCTGTCATTTCGTTGCTATTACTAAGAAACTTTCCTACTTTACAACACACATATAACACCTCTTTGGAGTCTTAGTTCTAAAGTCATCCAAAAGTGGTCCATTCTTTCAACGGGATTAGAATAACGTCCCCTTCTTATCTCGTAGACCCATCTTGCTACACCTTCCCAAATAAGACTTCAAATGCAAAAAACAAACCGGTAGTTTTCTTGATATGTTGTGTAGATGCGGCTTTCAGACAAAAAAGCTTTGTTGCTTCATTATAACGTATTAATCCGAAAAATGAAAAAAATAGTGTTAACGTTTTTAGTTTGGATTAACTCCCCCATCTTGCTTATAAGATGTAATCTAATAAAACTTACCACTTACTATTTTTTTGAATTTGATGTATTGAATTATTTTCGTCGTTTATTCGTAAACCCCAGAAAAAAGTGTCATTTTTATTTATTTTAAACACTTTAAACAAATTGAGTAGATGCATACAAAAATGACTTTTTAAGTCACCATCTTCAGTCGATCACTAACACTGTGTCTCATATAGCTGCAAATCCAAATGTTGTGTTTTCCTTCCCGACACATTAACAATCAAAAACATTCTGGATATAAGTTGGACAGATTTGTATATCATTTTTTGTTTTTTAAGTTCGTCCAAAAGATTCTGATTTTTAATTTATGGTTTTTTTCACATCATTTTCAAAGGCCTGTCTCTACATGAAACATATAGTGTAAAAATGGACACTAATGTACTTATATAGAATGAATTTTAACTGTTAGAAAGGTGTGTATTCCCATTTAATCAATCGTTTATTGTCATTTTTCAACGAGCGCTCCACGTACAAATTCAGGAAACAACTGGACACTATTCTGATTTTTCAAGGTTTTGCGGTGCGGTTTCCGTAGGGATAGATCTGCGTGTAGTTGTTTGAGTGTTTCATTTCAGCGATGGTAGTTCCTGCTGTTTTGTTAGTATTATAGTGGATGTTAAATTGTATTGTTGTTGTAAAGCACGGTAAGCTTCGTGAGGTGTAGCAACGCGTTTATTTGATAGCGGTAACTAACGCAGCTTACCTTCGATTATAAGAAAAATGTTTAAATATTGGTTAAAATTATAGGTCAAATATTGTTTGTATCCATTAAGTTGTGGTAGCGTCAGATCATATGGGTAGAACAACTTTGGTTGCTGCAGTGCAACAGTCTAAATCAATGTTAGTTTTTGCAAATCTTTGCCGAATAGACAGGGCAAGGAATGAACTGTCCTTCGGTCGGTCTTGGAGATAAATTTACAAAGTGTGTCAAAATTTTGAGTATTTCTTCAGGTTTGTTCAGTCATCTTTGTTGGCATTTGGATAAATATTCTATTCCATGATTTAGAAAAAATATATATATAAATATGTACAATAAGACATATTTAAACAGTTACTAAACGGATGCCAAAGAATACTAAAATTTCCCAATTAGACACTTCAAGCGCAATAAAAATGTTCTAATCTTACTAATTAATTAATTGTCAATGATAACAGTAAATAGATAACCATGTAAATAGTAGCGAATATATTGAATTGCTCATTACCTCTATACATTTGCGTTATTTTACAGAATAGTTGCGTTCGGTCGCAGTTAAGATTCTAATCTACAGCACCTAAAGCTAAATAAAAAAGTACCAACAAGAATTCATCCCAAAACTAAACTATTTTTGAGTTTAACAAATTTTGTTATTTAATTAAGCCTACGACATCACTTAGCCATTCTCATAATTCTACATACAGATTTTGGTGTAGGAATATCTACAACTGATTTACCTTATCAGGCTTTACTCTACAAAGTGGTTAGACTAACAATTAATAAAAGATCAAATACACATCGCAGTTCAAAATTAAATTTCAGAAAAATCTCAGTCTTGTATGATGTTATAATCATTGTAACTAAGCACAGTAGAGTTAAATCCCAAAATAAACAAACCATTAAAATAATCGACCAAGATATTAACTGATAAATAAGGCATATACTTTTTAAACTTTGGTTTCGGGCTGAAGCTTTTGGAGATGATGTTTTTAGGTCACATTTTTATACATATCTTTAGAAATATTGCAGAAAATACTTTATCTAGCTAATAAAATTTTGTTTTCTATTTTCAAAGCTTACTTTTATTTTAAAAATTAGTTCGACAGCTAAAATAAGAAAAAGACAGAAACATTTAAAATCTATTTTTCTCTAAATGGCGCATCCAGAGTACTCTAAACAAGAGTATCTTTTTTTAGTAAAAACATTGAAATTAATTAATTCATTATCTAAAATGTAAAATATGACTGAAAATATCCTTTGACCCCTCAAATGAAACGCTTACGATCGTGTAAGGAAAATCTAACCTGAATCAGAAAAATTGGGTGGTAAAGTTTCATATTTTTTACGATATTTATATAAAACATGATCTAAACACATAATCTTCAAAATGCTCAAGTTCCTAAACCAAAGGCCAAAGCAAATGTTTAAACGTTCACCCTATTTTTGCATGTTTCGTTTACCCTTAAAATCTGTAACACATAAGCATTAACACCCTGAATAAGGTCGATTTTTATAAATAGCCTGTTTAGATGCGATGATAACAGTAAATTTTATAAGTTGAGGACAAATAGGTTTCTTTTTGTATACACTCCAAATTAAATAATTTTTTTGTACTAATTATATTATTGTATGTTTGGGTCACTTAAAGATAGACACTTTTGCTTAATTAAATTTATTGGATGATGATTTTTTAAAAATGGAAGTAATTACTGCAAATTGTAATAAAGCAAGTTTGTTTATTATGCCGTTTTTTTTCAAATAACGCTACAACACAATTCGGTAATTATAGTTTCAAAATTTCTTGACTCTATAACTCTTTCAATAAAGTGTGTAACACCGAAAGTATATTTAAAACGAACATTGAAAAAATTTTATATATTTTTAAAATACTTGAAATATTTTCCAAGGGTAATGTGCCCTTAACGTACTTTCTCTTTCTCTTCTTCGCTATTTTTATTTCTTTTTTCCAAAGTCATTTTATTTAAAACCATTTGATTATTATATATTTTTTATTTTTACATTTCATAGTGTTTCTGAAAACAATGAAATACAAGCATTACTCCCAGAATTGTTGAAAAACCAAATATCACTTTTATGGTGCAAAAATGTTCCATATGTGAATGTCGGCGACACTTTTCCTGTAAGTATCGAGAAATGTTCATATGTAACAAAATACCATTGTATAAACAGATTTTAAATCTTATATGGACATTTAATGTCTACTTGTGCAGTTGTATCAGAAGTATTAACATATGCATTATCGATCATAAAGTTTTTGACGGGATATCTTTACGACCAATTTAGCCGATGCGAGAATTAATTTATTTTGTATTCACGTTAAATGTGGCTTTAACAGCACATTTTTTTGCAATTAAGATTGACAAGTTCGCACAAGCGCTTTTCTGAATTGTATTGTTTCAATAATTTACTTAAAATTTAAAACCACTTCACACAAAAAAAACATACACAAGAAATACGTTCGCTTAATTTACAAAATTCAGAACTACTTTTATTCCTTCTTAATTTTTAATCCCGTAACTTACCAATCCGAAACTGTCAAAACAAAGAAAGAGAATTGGAACTCAATAAAAGTTATCAACAGAACGTAAGTAGGTTTAAACTTTATCGAAACTAAAGCTTGAGAAGATAAGAACGTGGGTCCCCACCAGCACGTAAAGGCAATCAAAGAAAAAGAAGCTTGCCAAAGTAAAGTAACCAATGACATTTCTGCAGCTGCAGCGAACTTAATTGACATTTCCAACAAAAATAACGAACAAAATTAAACAGTTTAAATGTCCCTGATAAGCTGTCGTTAAAGTAAAACAAAAATATGTACGAACTATCAAGTTACCACAAAACCAAAAAAATTCTTAACCTACGAAAGTGGACATTATTTTAAAAAAGCAGCGATCACAAATGGTCTTACATTGAAAGTATTAGCATTAATATCATTAAATTTCGGAACAAAAACACGAACAAACTGCTAACCAGTTTTTGCCTCGTTTCCAAAAATCTTATGTGTTTAATAAAGCCCCTTACTGTTCCTTATAAATATTGTTACTATTTTATCATTATTGAGCAGATGCAGTAAATTAGCTAATTTCAGGGTTTAATAAATAAATTCCTATTAGTGAGATTATATCTTGGTATAAGTAAACATTTTTAATTACTTTATTTTCTAATAAATTATTTCAGTTATCTGGTTTTTTTATTGCGATGCTACTTACTACAAATATTCTCAGAAAATTTTCAAATCTATCTTCTCTCAATTGTAATCCCGAAATCCTGTTTAAAAGATAAGTTATAATTTTACTGTCACCAAGAGCTTGCGATTTGTCTTCAGAAAAATCAATTATTATTCAGCTTTTAGAAAGCGCGGAAAATGTTGAATGATTACTTTAAAGCGATTACGCTTTCAAACGCTTTTAATGCAAAAAATAATTTCTCATTGTAGGATGATACATTTATATGTTTCAAGTCGGATGTGTATCTGTGCCACAAAGAAAAGTTGAAAACTTACCAATTGTTGTGTAAAAAATTTACATACAGAGTGGAATAAATTTCATATTTTAAGAAATTAGTATTTGTTGAAAAACCGTCAATTTCTATTTTTAACCAACATTGATCTAGAAACATTTTTAGCTTACATAAAAATTAAAATTCATGAAGAGAATAGTGTTAATAAAACCGGTTACTAAACTTCTATTATCACTGTCAAAATCACATGCCTACTAAATGGCATCAACACGTTATATCTAGGTATGTGCCATTCTCCTGGATCTACGAAAAACCGCCGCATTAGTGAAACCGAGGTATAAAATGCCGCAAAAAGTCTCCGGAAAAAAACGACCGAAAAAAGACAGCGAAAAAAAATCTTGGAAGCAAAGTTAGCTAATCAAAAACCTAGATGATAAAAAATTGCGGAAAAAAACATAGAAAAAAAGGAATATAAAAGCTGGTGTGTAAAAAGCTGCGGAAAAAACCTAGGAAAAAAAGAAATCCGGTAGACGATCCGTATAAAATGTATATCAACGTATGATACACCGGGTCTAGGTGAATTTATCGAAAGCAATTGACCGAATGCAGTTTATCGAAAAACAATTGACCGAACAGCAATTTAACGAATAAGCAATTTATCGAATGACAATTGAACAAATGGTAAATTTATCGAAATAAAAGCAATTCGTTTCTTTTGTAAATGCTTTGAAGTTGATTTATAATTTTAACGAAATATTAGAGGAAGGAATGCACATTCTTCAAGAATTATAAAGCTATTATGTACCTACTTTGAAACTGGCTTTTAAAGCATATCTACTAAAATATTAAAATACTACTTCAAAGCCTGTTAGCGCTACCCAGGAAACACCACGTGGAGGTCGGCTTACTAGTTTCCCTTTTTTTAACTTTTTTCTTATTTAATTTTTGTATTACTTTTGTCTTATTTATTTTTTTTTGTATTTATACCTTTTTCTTCTATGGATTCTATTATAATATTTTAAGTTTAAGCCTTAATAGTATGCTATTTTAATAAGCAATATTGTGTGCGATGCCACGCAGATAGTCATGCATGTTATTTCTGTCAAAGTTTTCAGCAAGTTGTTTTATTCTATGAGCACAGTCTCTGTACTTTTTACGACTACTTGTTGCTTCTTGTCCACTTACATATTGTTCGATTCTCAATTCGTGAAGCCCTTGTTCCCTCTGAATGGCTTCAATAAATTTCCAGATGTTTGGATGATCTGCAGAAATTTGTTGTTCAAAACCTCAGTGCCAACCTTCTACAGAATTGTTGGTTTTGGCAAACCTTGAACTGCTGCATCAAAGCAATTCCATAAAATATGTGAAAATCGTGGCTCTCGACGACGCTGGCGTCGCTGTGGACGCCCTATCCACGTATCTTCGAAATAATCAATAATTGGTTGTAACTCTGCTGGCAGAATATCGTCATCGAACAACATTTCAAAAGCGTCGACCACATATTGCGTAGGAACAAATGCTATTGTAGAAAGTAATCTCACTTTGAAAGCAAAATCTGCATCCGTTTCGTATCTTGCTTTCAGACCATGTGATTGGATTTGGGGATAAACACATTGACAAAAATGGAAAAAACAACCACGATGCGTCGATTGAGGGAATGCACTCACCATTGCATTGATCATGGCAGGTTCAAGATCGGTCATAATGGTTGATGGTCCTAGTAAGGGTTGCAATTCCTTCACTTCTCTTAATAATCTGTTGTATGTGTCTTCTCTTTTGTCAGGTAGCAGTGCATATATCAATGGTATAGCATTATTTTGTTTTAATCCATGAATGGTAAACAATTGGTAAAAAAGATGTGGCACAGTTTTAAAAGTACCGTCGGCATACCAATGCTCCGACTGTGCTAGAAGTCCAAGATTTCGTCTGGTACTAAATATTAAAATGCGATCTTCTGCGGGCCCGGAATCAAATAAAAGAAACGGCTCCCCACGTTTGGTGTTCGTAAATTCTTCAGGAAAAATAATGGCACTACGTTGAGTAGGTAAAGCTGGAGCAGCATTCTTGGCGAATATTTCTTATTGTCCTTTTGATAATATCTACCTTTGGAAGTTGAGCTGCACCCGCTTGAGTAACTGTTGCAGTAGCATTGGACACAATATAGTGAGGTGCGTCTTGAGTATTTCTAGCACTGTCACGGATGTTATTCATAACTTTACTTGCTTCTACATGTGCTGCATCGGCAGCATGATTATGATTATCACTCTTTTTAGTCACTTGATCTTCGACTGTGATAACACGACCACCACATTTAGTTTTTCTGTAGTTTTCACATCTCCAGTAAATTGTGGTATCAACTTTTCGATCTTGATAATATAAATGACCATCCACGTATAATTTTTTCTTGCCCTTTTCACTATTCATAAACACTAAAGGCATTTTGTAATATTTTTCTTGCGCTTCACTCAAAGTAACAATTGCAAGTAAATGGTATTCGTAAGGAGTCAGGCTTTTATATCCGTAATTGTGATTAGTAACCCAATAGCGATACACAACACAGCAATTAGCTTTGGGATTTTCCGAGATTAGGAGCCACCCCATTAGCGATAAGCCATGACTATTACAATTGCAGAGATTCACAATAATAGCTTTCTAATTCTTGAAGAATGTGACATTCCTTCCTCTATTTTTCGTTAAAATTATAAATCAACTTCAAAGCATTTACAAAAGAAACGAATTGCTTTTATTTCGATAAATTTACCATTCGTTCAATTGTCATTCGATAAATTGCTGTTCGGTCAATTGTTTTTCGATAAACTGCATTCGGTCAATTGCCATTCGATAAATTGCTTTCGATAAATTTACCGCAGACGAGATACACCATTAGATTCCTTCTAAAATCTGAAATGCATTACTATAATTTTTATAAATAACAATAATCTAGTACTAATTAACCATGCAGTTTATGTCTGCATTCATGTGGGTATACTTTTTTTTAAATATAATTAAAAAGAAAATACCCCAATTATATAGAAAAGTTACGAGAATTGGTAGTTTTTCATTTGGACCAATGGAGTACATTTTGTTTAAAGGTACTTACTGTTGCTATTATAGTAAAACCTCTATTTTCGGCCACCTTTTAAAAACGGCCACCTTTAAAACCGCTAAGTTTTCCAAGTTAAAAACCAATTATACGGAAATATCCAGGTTAATGACCCTCCTAATAGCCAACACCTCTCGATAACGCCCACGGCCACTTAGTTGTAAACTTTCTTGGAAAAATAAACGTAATTCTACCTACCATTTCCGGCCATTCTGTAAGTATTGTCATTAGTAGACAACAGCTTAGTGTCTCAAGTTGTGCATAATATATAATTGTTTCATTGTGTGAGGCTTAAGTAATTACCTGTATTTAAGAACGGATTTACAGAATTTGTTTGATTTACAATAGACAGTCACAGAGAAAATGCAATTAAAAGGCTCACCCCAAAAATCGTATTTTGCGTACATAGTTTGAGTTAGTATGTTCAACAGTGCTGTTACGTATAGACGTACAAAAAATTACAATGTCGCTAAAAAGAAAACGTTTGTCTCTTAAAGAAAAAATTGATATAATTGTGGAAAGTGAAAAGTTCAATACCAGTGCTAGAAAGTTGTCTAAAAGATTTAGTGTTGGAAGAACACAAGTTAACGATATTTTTAAAAAGTAAATGGGATTTAAAAGAGCTATTTAAAGAAGTTTCAAATACAAAACAGAAGAGAAAATTTCTTAGAACTGAAGGATTAGAAATTGACCGGAGTAGTTTACAATTAGTTTTGTAAAGCTAGGAATTAAAATATTTCCTTATCTGGACCTTCAATAAAAGAGAAACCATTGAAAGAAAATTTTAAAATGACGGATTTTAAAGCTTTAAATGGGTGGCCTGAGAAATTTTGTCAAAGACATAACGTAATCTTTAAAACAATTTTCGAGGAGTCAGCTGATATGAACCCAAGACAGTGTTGAAGCTTGCAAAGCAAAGTTGTCAGTAATATTAAAGAATTATTCACCCAAAAATGTGTACAATGCTGACGAAACCGGACTTTTTTACCTTACGATGCCAAACAAAACGTTCTTTAAAAAAACGATAAATGAAGTGGTAAAAAGCTGCAAAACAAAGATTGACAATTTTATTTGTACAAATATGGAAAATCCGTTAATCATTGGAAAAAGTAAACACCCAAGATGCTTTAAAGGCTTTCATATCAACAAATTGCCCTTAGAATGGGTATCTAATAAAAAGCTTAGATGATGGTAGAGATTATGATTTCTGGCTAAAAAATTTGATGAAAATTGAAAAAAAATAGAAAAATCTTATTACTTCTGGATAACGCCACGTCTCATCCCAAAGTGACTTTTGAAAATATGAACATTGTTTTCTACCTCCAAACACTACATCCCATTGCCAGCCACTGGATCTAAGAATTCATCTAAAACTTTAAAATGACCTACAGAAAGTTTTTAATCAAAAGGCTGCTAACATTTACAAATACCGAACGTCCTTTTGAAGATGCGGAAAAAAGTATTCATTTAATTAGCGCTTTAGTTTAGATATTAGTAGCCTAGAGAAACGTTTCGCCTATTACAATTGCTAAATGTTTTGCAAAAGCAGGATTCTCTTCCATTAATTATACCGTCTAACTATTCAATATTGCATCAGCACATTTATATTTATTTTTTAATGCAGATATATAGTACCTTATACCAGCCGTAATATGTTCCATACTTAAAAAGATTTTAATAAACAACGCATAGATATAATTTTTTCTCAGGATTTAACACTTTAACCAATTTTGGCCTAATGCATGGCCAAAATCTTCTGTTGTAGAATCCAAGATTATTAATGGCAAGTTAACAAAATTATTTCTATGCTTAAAGAGAAACATTAGTTTTACACATAATATTAAAATACCTTGACTGTTAATACTCTTAGATCGTAATTTACAGCATAATTTTAAATACAACAAATGTTTGTTAAAACCTTTAACATGCATACTAACCAACAAGCACTACTATCAGTTTCAAAAAACAATTTTTTTACCTTCTACTTCCAAAGACGTGCATGCTCTGGCATTTCTTTCTACTCTATAAAGATAATAGACACCCCTAAGACCTAGAAGGAATTATCTTCTTCTTCATTTTGACGACTCTGATTTTTCTAATACATTAAGATTACTTCTTTACAAACAGGATTAGTATAGCCCTTCCTTTTACATTTGAAACAATCCCATTCTTCAAAGCCGGGTAATTTTATGGATCATGCTTTCCTGTATAACGAAACCCTTTTCCATGAACTTCCACTGTTAGTAGATTGATAATATGTTGGACTTAAAGGGAGGTTGAAGCTAAAAATCAACTTTTTTTAATAATTTAAAAACCTAAGAACAATGGTGAAAACCGCATGTTAATAGACCCAATATTTTCCACCAAACATGCTTTTCAATTTCAAGGCTGAAGTAGCGCATGATGTCATATCGACACGAGAGTGGAAATGTTGCAGGCGATTGCATAGCGGGAATGGTATCAAGTCGTGATAATTGTGTAATAATAATGCCGAAATTGTTATGTTTTGGGCTGCAATAACAGTCTTAAAACTCCTTCTATTTTTTTACATAATTTTCCAAGAAAAGACAAGGAACCTCATCGATACAAAGCGTTGAAAATGAGAATAAACAAAAAACATTTTTCACCTAACCACAACCACGTAGTTTGTAGCGTTCATTTTACGGAAGGAGATTTTGAACGTAGTTATATAAAATAATTAATATTCAATCAGAAAGTTAAAAGAAAACTGAAGAAAACCGCTATTCCTTTACTTTCATTGTGTGGTATGGTGACTGACAAAAATTCATCGGCCGGTAGCAGTGAAATAAAAATGAAGAGTTGGAAATACATTCGAAAAAAATTTATTGGTAAAGTTCAAGATGAGGTAGAGGAGAAAAAAATAATAAGACTTTAGATAGTAGGAGATGGAAGTAGATCTTTATTGATAAACGGTATAAATTTTGTTTCTATTGCTAAGCCCTATGTGTAATTACTTCAAAATTGCCTGTGAATTTGATGTTTGGCATCTGTCTAAGAGTTTGATGAAAAAAATTAGGGTAAAGCCGAAAAGAAGTCGAGACTTTTATGCTGAATGGAATCATGCAATAACAAATCATTTGTGGTGGTCATCACAGTGGAGCAAAGAAACCCGCTACTCATGTATTGAAAAATTTACTTTTTATCACATTTGTAATATTCAGAGTGGATTAATGAAAAATGGAGAGACTAAAGCTTGTGGTCATCCAGTTTTAACCGAAACTGACGAACGTGAAATAAAATGGATCATATTTGGTTCTTTTGGATTATTAGGCTTTACAGAATGAGGTAATGAACAAAACATTTCTAAACGATTTAAAACAGGCCTCATACTATTGTCACACAAGCTCCTTAGAAAGTTATAATAATGTTTGGCTTAATACGTGCCTAAAAGAATACATTTTCGTATGATGGTATGCATATCCGCTCTATCCTGGCAATTTTAGATCACAATAATAATGTAGAAAGACAAATTGTCGATGGTGATGTGCAATTTACAAAAATGTCCAATAAATGGCACTTGAAAAATATATATGAAAATAAAAGTTCACAATGGAAAACCGAAGTTTTAAACCAGATTGTGAATTATAATATTTATAAAATTCAGAAACCAACTTTAATGGAAACCAAGAAAAACATTTATCTCATTTTCATAAACAAAAACAATGTTTGTCATAGAAGTGTGTCTATATACTCATTTTAAATAAATGTTGTGTTTTTTAATTTGTTCAAATCTTTTAATTAATCAATTTTAAGACAACAAATAATGAAGTTTTATAGCGAAACGTCTTAATTACAACAATTAAAAAAAAATATTAGCTGTTTTGTTTTCAAACAATCTGCGTGACTGGAAAATTAACAAACAACTGCTGTAAAACTAAAATCAATTTATAATAATCCTTTATAATTTATATTTTAATTTTACTACCGGATAATTTATAATAACTCGCATTAACAAGTTAATATAAATTAAAAAACTTTTTATTCTTTAATCTTTGTAAGATTATACTTCAATGTTTTAATTAA
The DNA here is from genome assembly GCA_030710515.1 of Abscondita cerata. Classification (NCBI taxonomy): domain Eukaryota; kingdom Metazoa; phylum Arthropoda; class Insecta; order Coleoptera; family Lampyridae; genus Abscondita; species Abscondita cerata. Next base: position 110,076 of record JALBCR010003419.1, on the reverse strand, counting down.
CTAGTTTTTACTTGATAATGATGGCACGTGCTATCGAAACCGGTAGTGAAATGAAAATGTAAATTATAAAGGATTATGGAATCCTAATTATATCTATTTTAAAGCAACAATCATTTAACACCTTGGAAAACAAAAACAATAATCTTAAGTTTATTTTATTTTGTTAATATTTTACAACTATATGTATTAAAAAATATTAAATTTCTTTGTCATCATCTTTTGTAGCGGTTCAAAACTTGGGTCTTTACCTAGGCAAGCATTTCCTCCGCTAGTTTGATTCAATGCATGATGGCGAGTAAAACGAAGTTTGAATTAATGGATTAGCTTTATAGCGAATCTATCTACCGTTATTGGTGTTGTGTACGTTCCGTTCAAAAAAGTTTGATTCCGAAGAATAAACGTGCGTTCCGAAATTGAAGAATATTCGTTATCTTTTTGGTGCGTTTGATTTCTACGTTTCTGTCAATGAAAATTCGACTATTAAACTCGGTATTAATTTATGAGAGAAAATTAGTTTCCTGGAAAATTCCGAATGCATTACATCATCCTAAGTGCAGTTTCGATATGCAAGCAATCTGGTGCCGTTCGCACAACGCATCAAGGTCAGCTAATTACCTGTTCAAGTTTCAGAACAAATTCAACGTCTAACAAACAAAGTCGGCGTAAACTGTTCGCAATTAAATGCAGTCGTGTTTTAAGCATTAGTTTGTTTAAAATTATGTGCGTTTGTTGTTGTACCTTAAAACCAAAAGTATTTGCAATGAATTGCCTTCGTTGTCATACCTTAAAGCACTGGTTATACCTTATTGTGCAGTAGTTGTTTTTTTGCAACTACATCATATTTATCTTTTTGAGTTGCTGGTTGAGCTGAGAATTTACATTTCAATATCTTTAATAAGTTATTTTAGTTTAAAACGTTTTTAACGCTTGTAAAGGAGCCTGCGTTTTACGTTTATAGTTCATTGAAAGAAAATTTGATGCCGTAGTTTATAAGTCAATTCATTACTATAGTAGACGATTGTCAATGGTTTTGTTTATTATTTAATAATTTAATGATAAATTTGATTTGGTTATAAGATTTTGTTTTTGCTCAAAATTATATTTATTACCTTAAAGGTTTTGCTTGTTTTCCCTTAATAAATAAGCTGGTGCCCATTTTTACGTTTTTAGTTGAGAAACAGGTAAGCAACAAAACATAAACCAATAAAAAGCAAAACATTCCCATGACCACTTAAAGCATTTATCAGAACTTTAGCCGGTGTATTTTTAATACGTTTTTAGATTAAAGAGTTTTGGCGTTACACTTTGTATTCTTTGAAACCAATGTGAATTCCGTTTATTTCTGGAAAACGTTCACAAATCTGAATAAGTACAGAAGCTGAAACCACAATTTTGTTAAAACGTCCAATATATATGTCTAAAAATTCACCCAGTAGACAAAATTTCCGTTTCCACAAAAATAACGCCGTAACCGTGAAATCTGAAATATACGTTTGAAAGTGTTAATATTTATCTATATAAAACTGACGTGCGATGTTGCAAAACCTATGTTCGTTAAAAAGATATTTAGCTTCAGAGAAAATTCATTTTGCCCCAATTTCTCATACATATAAAAGCATTAGGTGATTGGTATTTATTACCATTAGTGCCTATTTATGATTAAAAACAGTGCTAATTTGTGGTTTTTGTTTCTTATAACAAATATGAGAAAGATTTGTCGTTTTCAAAGAATTTTGGAGAATGAATTCTATGTTGCAAACTTCACAATTTTAGAATTTCTTCCTGTGGAGAACAAATGTGACAGTAAAATAGTTTGTGGAAATTTTACACATAAATACGTGTAAATACTTTGGATTGTTAGTAGTAACAATTTTAAGTTTAAAAGGCGAACACCAACAGAAAAACACCAAAAACTGCACCAAAAACTTTACTCGGACACGTGTTTCAACAGCTAAGCTGTCATCATCAGCGATATCGAGTCCGAGTAAAGTTTTTGTTCTGGTTCCCCAGTGTTTTTCTTGTTGGTTAAATAGACGCTGCAGTTGGTGTTCCTTTCCTTTGGTTTAAAAAGGCGACCAAGCCACCGACCTTTAAATTTTGGGCACTAATTACTCTGTCGTTTTTCAATCAACTGGCGAAAATTAGTATACAATCCTTTCTTAACACGTAGAATCCGAATCCGTCAAATATTCAAAAATGTCAATAGGTCAAAAATTTTTAGAAGTTTCAAAAAGGTTAAAAAGTCAAATTTGTATGAATACATTTAAAAACACATCAGCAGATCAAATTCTCTGTTTGAAATTAAACATAGGATGCATAAAGTTACACCAAAAACTAGACAGTTCAAAAATGCTCCTTTCGGTAATACCAGGGGACGTTTGTGGTATATGCGTACGGTCTGGTCGCTCAGGGGCTGATGTCGGTATGACGTCACACATTATGAATTTTATTTTTTAACACTTTATATCTTGAAAACCGTTGGACAAATACGATTTTTACTTCACACCCCCTTTAGAACACAATTTGTTTTTTAAAATTGCGTGAGTAACGGTTAAACTCGTCGCCAGATTAACTGTTGTGTATTCAATAAATTGACATCTTCTTGGATAGCGGTTATTTATTAAAACTAGACACTAAATTGTGACAAAACTTAATTGTGCTTATAACAATCAAAGATGGACGTAGGCTTCATTGCCAACTTAAACAGGGTACAACTAAAACTCAATTTTATAACAGTTACTAACTAATTGTGAATAAAAACATTTTTCATTTATTTCATACCTCCAGGTGGGCATATCATATGCGACTTATAAGTGTTGTGACATCTGTCGACAAAGTTGCTTTAAGGTAAATTAATTTTGGACGTGTTACTTTAACGCTAAATGTCGCAACACTTATAATATTCAAAATTATTTGCATAGATAAAAAATAACAAAATTATTTTACTCATTCTAGTAAATCCTAATCTTACCTATTCTGTTCCAATACTAAAAAGCGAACTCTGGTGGCCAACACCTTTGTTGGCGAATTTCTAGACAATTAATTACTCAAAATAGTTACGAAACGACTCGATATGTATATAAATAGCGGTTTTTCCTACGATTTTTCTCGGAAAAACAATTTTTTTTATTAATTAATTTTGAGGTTGCGTATACATAACAGGAATTTCTTTATTGCTACATACCAACACGTGTGTTTTCATTTAGGCGACGTTTTACATTTTTCTCAAACCAAGAATGTAATAACAAATTTTTCGGGTCGATTTTTTTGTTTATAAACCGCGGAATTGGAAATTTTCTTTGGGTAAAAACATATTATTATTGCGAGTTGCGAGTTCGCGTTTCATTATGAGATCTCTTTGTACATTCATACCTTCGGTATTAATTTAAGGTAATTTACTCGAGTGCGGCCTATTATTTAATTGAAGAGTTGGTGATGTGCCAACTTGTGAGCTTCTAGAATTAGAGAGATTGATGGCAATAGGTCTCGTTAACCCTTTTCTTAACTCAGCGTAATAAAAGACTCACGTTGTAAAAAGCCCGCAAAAATTTAGATCAGTAAAGTAGGGACGTAAAAGAAAAAATATGCTTCGAAAGGGTACATTTCCCAACATAACAAATCGCATGTGTCTTGATGATCCCCAGCTTAGATACACTTTCCTATTTACATTGCCTCAAAATAACTCTATTATTCTAAAACTTATTCAACAGTTATGAGCAATTGCAGTAAGAAATGCGTTTTTTATGTAATATACGAGTACCTAGTTTCATTTTTTAAAAGGAACTTTAACTTTATTCAAATTTCTTTCTGACATTTTTACGCATGCGAATTGTCTGTTACATAATGCAGTAACAGGAAAAGTACTTACGTGGTTAGGATTTATTTTATGATATAAACAAATGGAGCAAAAATTTATTTTTATCATTAGTTTGCCTCACACTCGTGTAAAATACACGTTGAATTATTTCTTTACATTTACACGCTTTTAGATTGAGCTTTGAATATATAAGGCATAGAATAAAGTGTTCTTTATCATTATACATGGAAATAAAGTAATTCTCGCAGTTTTTCCTACTACTATTACCACAAATCATGAAAAGTACATTAAAGTCACAAAACCCGACGTAATATTTTAACACAAAATTTTTTGCACGTCGCAAAAAAACTCAGCGTATTGCGCTGATTGATGACTTTTGTTTTAACATTATTTGCATTTATGAATCAGTTTCTTGTTCAGATGCGCGTGGGTTTTGTAAATCAAAAATTAAATTAGAAAATTGAGCTTTTGACGAAAGCTCGCCCCATGCGATTCATCGAGTGTTTTCCAATAAGTTAAAGTGAGGCTGTTTCGGAAGACAACCACAGATGTATCTAATTCAGTCGGGACTACGAACCTATTAACTATTCATAACTTTGTTAACGATAGGCCATGCCTTAATCACAACCAAAGGAATAAAGCACACAACGTCAAATAATCTCGCCACGTCCACCGGGAATTTCAATTTTAATAAAGTAGTTTAATTTTTTACAATCTTTCAACGTTACAAATTCATTTAGGTTACATCAAAAGAATACGCGCTTAGATTAACGTTCTCCTAAAAATAAATCTCGTTTATTTTTTTAAATGGGGTTTGTTCCTGTTTTCGAACTAATGTGTTTTACCTAAAACGTTTTTTGTATGTGTTTATCTTAGTCGGCGAGCTTTTAGTTATCGCCAGATTATAAAATGAGAGTAGGTACCACAAGATTTAATGAATACCAAGTAGGGTTTTGTCGGGAATTCATGTTGGTTTGACCAACTAATCCTTAAACTATCGATCAACATTTCGTGACGAATTTAGCACGTGAACTTCTTGCCAAAGATTAACGTTTTGGCAGCACCACAAACAGGAAGTAAACCTATCTGCGGCGATATTTAATAGCTCTAGCGCTATTTTCTTTATCGGTTGATTCGAGCAATTTTCGGATATCCTCTAATAAAGCGTTTCGCTTATGGAATAAGAGTTGGAACTTTTGTCTTCTATATAAATCACGGTGGTCGTTGCATTACAGATCTCGGCTATAAAGATAACGCTTTTGCTGAAACATACGGGATAGATATTTTCAGTTATTTGCAATACCGTAATAAGTACCCGGAAAGCTCGGAACTTTATTACCGGCCGCTTTCAAATCACCTCTACGCGAAATTTAGAATTACCTACAATTAGTCTGCATTTCAAAGAGGGATATCATTATGACGGGTAGTTCCGCAACGGATGTCTGGAAATTGTCGGTACATACCGGCTATTTGCCAACCATAAATATTCACCGGCCATACTAATATAAGCCGCAATTCATTTCAAACAACAATTTCCTTTGCAGTTTATGATTTATTTCATCGTCATACACCGCTTGTTGCGTTTACCCATTTCATTTGCAAAATTTTGTGAAAACTTAAGCGACGTAAACACGGTTCGCCTTTTTAGGCGCTACTTAATTAAAACAAAACAGCACCATACTCGTTACCCACATTTAGGCATCAAAACCTAAGAACAAATACCACCAAATTAAAATGAGCAAGTGAAGCGTGTCGCTCAAACAATTTTCGCGTTTGTATTATTTCCGGTTCTGCAACAAAACACACCCGGCTGCGAACATTTTGAAATTCACTTTAATTTTTCCAAAAATTTCGCACGCAGTAAGTTGTTATTAAAATAAAAGAAAAAGTTTTACGTGTTAGTTACGTTTTTAATATACAAAGATAGAAATTTATATTTCAGTCCAGGTTTACACTTGCTCGAGTAAAATTTACATTTAAATGTACATTCCATTATAACCAACTTGGCCAATTTCTATTCAAAACATTTAATCGCTCGAAACATCTTTTTGAATCATTCATGATAACGATAAGGCGTAATTGTAAATTTTACTTATTTATTAAAATTATTCCATTCATTTCGTAATTTTCGACAGTATTACAGTATTAGAGTTTGTATTGTGAATTATGTGGCACAATGTTATATACATACCACTAACCGAACTTTTAAAATTACTTCGCAAACTTTGACTTTCTTTTTCTAAATTCCAAAAATTCTTCTAAGGGAGTTTTCATCGATTTGTCTTTTGTACTACTTTTTAAAACAAAAACATAAAAATGCCGCAAGGTTTAGAAACCTAGTGATCTTATAAAAGTTTAAAGTAAACACAGTTTATTTCCGTAACTCATAAGCAAGTTTGTTTTTCAATACCGAGACAATGTCACATATATGTTAGCTCTAATTAGTACTTTTCAGTTTACAACATGCAAGCCGAATATTGTAAAGCGCTGCCGCACGGACGGGTATTTTGCAAATCTAGCCGGCTATAAGTCAAAAACTTACAATGCATGATATTTCACAAAACTTTATTTTACTACAAAGCTAGATAACTGCCGCATCTAAAAAATGCCTTTGCACTACGTTACACCCCCACGCGGACGCACCCCGCTAGTCGATAACTGATCATCTACCTGAATGCGCGTCGTTTTTCTCCAATTTGGTGATAATTACTATAGTGTTTGTGATCATAATGGATGAACCAGGTATGTATCCTTGCATTTAACTAATTCAAATTTATTTATAATGTTTATAGTAGGATATTAGTATATTATTTTAAAAGCTCTTCTGTTTGGCTTAAATTAGGAAGTTCAGGATGACTCCCGATGACGATTTTGATTTATTCAGTTCCCTTTTACAAATGTTGCATTATTTTTAAGGCTCTAAGCAAAATCTACGAAAAATACAATATTTAATAACTGTATTTTTGACTGTTTCTTAAGTTACTACCTGCTGTTTGGATATGAGTGAGAGCTATTTACCTGCTATCCCATAGTAAGTGCGAGCGAGATAGAGGAAGGTCGCCTAATTTTGCATAGTTTTTTTCATTCGAAATTTTTTGTGTGAAAGAAATGAGTACACAGTTCAAATTTTACAAAAAAAAAACGTCTACTACTATTAATACGGAGAAACAAGAGTTTGATAAACACAACTACTACACATTGTTTTAACGATTGTAGGTTTCTTAAACAATATTTATTTACTTCTAGTGGATAAAGTCGCTGAACAGGCCGAATATAAGTACCACTTAACGTCTTAACTTTTACCGCTCTTATTACACCATCTCTCCCTGGCATTGTTTCCGTAATTAATCCCATTGGCCAATCCATTCTTTTCTGGATGTCACTTCCAATTAGCACTACATCTCCTACCTTGACAACAAGGTTTTTTCTTTTTCCGTTATGAACTAACATCGACAGGTATTCTTTTTTGAATCTAGTTCGCAACTCATCTCGACAATGTTGCATATTTCTATAACGTGCCGTTAACTGATCTCTCTCCAACGCATCTACATCAGGTAACACCGTTGTCCCACAATTGGTAAGGAACTTGGTAATAACTGTTCTTCCTCATCTACATAGGTCAAAGAGCGATTGTTTACTACAGACTCAACATCGCACAACAACGTAGACAGTTCCTCATTAGTTACACGTGATGATCCAAGTACTGCCCTCAATAAATCTTTGACAATTCTGATCATACGCTCCCAAAATCCACCCCACCATGCGGCTGTTAGAGGATTAAATTTCCATTTGATCTTCTGAATAGCTGCAAAACTTGTGATTTTATTTCAGTCTACTTTATTTAGAAGGTTATTGCATCCAACAAAATTTAAACCGTTATCTGAATAAATTGTTGCGGGTCTTCCTCTACGTGCAACAAATCTCCTAAAAGCTTGAATAAAAGTTTCGGTATTCATACTGGAACATAATTTTAAATGAATTGTTCTATACGTAGCACAAGTAAATATAACAATCCATACTTTTTTATTTCTTTTTGTGAATAGTGGACCTGCCATATCAACACCTGTCACTTGGAAAGCTGCACCAACTATTACTCTATCTTCTGGCAATGGACCTTCTGGAACTTCAACATGTTGACTACGATATCGTAAACACTTCACACAACTACGAATAACATTTTTTACTGTGCGCCTTAAATGAAGAATCCAATACTTTTCTCGGATAACGTTCATCATAATTTGGATTCCAGCATGGCATGAAAATACATGTATTTTCCAAATCAAATGGTCAACGATGGTGTCTTTGGAAGGTAGAACTGCTGGACAAAAACCAATCTCATCTGTATTCAATAATATACGTGTTTTTAACCGCAAGATTCCATCTCTATCTTGAAAATGTGTAATTTTTTAATTGAAAATCCGTGGTCCATCAAAATTTATTATTAATTTATTTATTGTCTTTTCTGCTAGTTCTAATTCTTCATGTGAAATTGGTTCTTTACTTGCTCCTAGATTTTTATGGCGAAACAAATCAATAGCACGACGAACATACACTAAAATGCGAAGAATCTTGATATTTTTGCAAATCCTTGTAGCAAATCAATGTTTTCTTTATTTATTTGTGATACCACTAATTTCTTCTTTTCTTTCATGATTTCTTCAATATTCTCAGTAACAGTTATATGTGGCCACATATCTTCTTCGTTTTTCAACTATTCTGGTCCCTCACACCACCGAATATCAACTAATGTACTCATACTACAACCTCGTGATGGATAATCAGCTGGATTACATTTACCAGGAACATGACACCAATCTTCTACATTTGTTAAACGTCTTATGTCTTTAACTCTATTAGTGACAAATATTGACCAATTATTGTCTTTTCTTATCCAGGCTAACGCTGTTGTTGAATCCGTGTATTGAGTGACTGGAATTTCAGGCATATTTATCATCTGTTTTACTTTACTAGATAAGCGAGCTCCAAATACGCATGCTACTAATTCTAACCTTGGAATCGTTGTTTCTTTAATTGGTGCTACTTTACTTCTTGCCATCAACATCTGAACTTCAACAAATCCAGGTTTTCCACTTTTAAATACACACAAACACCATATGCTGACTGTGATGCGTCGGTAAATACGTGCAACGTCCAGGTTTCCATGTTTTAAAATACGGATACGCATCTAGGAATTTTCATCATCTGTACCTCTTTAAGTTGAAGACACCACTTATTGAATCCTTTGGTTAAATCTTTTGGTAATTCAGTATCCCAACCACCTTTTATTTTGTGACTTTGTTGAAGTAGTATTTTTGGAATAAGTGTGAAAGGGCAAGAAAAACCAATTGGATCAAACAAACTGTGTGCTACTGATAAAATCTTTCTTCTTGTAACTACACCTTCTCCCATTTTCTTCTAATATCACATTCCAATGTATCATTTTTTAAATTCCAAGATAATCCGAGAACTGGTACTACTTTTCTGCAGGTGATGGTCCAATTTCCCAACATCTCAAATTCATTTTTGCATTGGTTAATAATTTAACTGATTTTTTTAAATATAAAAGCTTCTTCACTTGAAGATACAGATGTTAACACGTTGTCTACGTAAAAGGATTTCTTTAAAATAGCAGCTATTTGTTTGTCTTCTTGTTTACAATGTTCTAACAAATGGTTTATTACCGCCGTTAACAGAAAAGGACTTGATTTTACTCCGAACACTACCCTACAATGACGATACTCTTGAACTTTTTGTAAATGTGAATCTTTATACCATAAGAAACGTAGGCTATCTCGGTCAGTATCAACTACTTCAATTTGTAAAATGCCTTTTCAATGTCAGCTGACACACCAACTAATCCCAAACGAAAACGAAGTAAAATAGCAGGTATTTCTTCAAGCATATTTGGTCCAATTTCTAAACAATCATTTAAAGACGAATTTTCTTTTGTTTTTAAAGAAGCATTAAATACTGGACGTACTGGCGTAGTTTCACTTTTCGGTTTTAAACACCACGATGACTAATGTAATGTCCATTTCCTTCTTTTACAAGTTCGATTATTCCCATCTCTAACCATGTAGCAAAGACAGTATGATAAGATTCAATAACACCTTGTTTTTCTAATTTGGCCTTTATACTAATTTACATTTTTTAGCTATGCTTTTGTAATCTGGAAGTGGTAAGTGCCCTTCTATCCATGGTAAATGCACTACGTACCTTCCATCTTTGTTTCTAGACACAGTTTTTTATAAATGACACATTGCTGCTTCTGCTAACTCTTGTTTTGTTGTATCTTTCATTGGTTCTGTAATACCAACTAAATCCAAATCCCAAAGATCTTGAATCGATACATCTTTAACATGGTATGACAAAACCGCCATAGTACTGTCACTTAATGAATGTATATGATATAATTTTCCTCTAAGAGTCCATCCAAATTTTGTCTCTAAAGCAACAGGACCTGAAAGTAACTCTTCTTTCGACCAGTCAACAACTTTCCATAGACATCGGCCCCTAACAATATCTCAATTTCCTTCAAGTAGTGGTTAACTTCATGTATAGTGATACCTTTCTCTTTCAAGATATATGTAGAATCTTGAACTTCAAAATTGCATAAAATTCGGAATTGATATCTGATAGGTGAATTTTATAACAATAGTGCTTCTGAGGCTTTGATTCAATTCCACCAAATAACAGATGTACAACTTCTTTTGTTCTCAACTGTTCTAATCCTACTTCATTAGCAGTATTCTTTAGTACATAAGAACATTGTGAACCAGTATCAAAAATGCACGAACCGTTTTGTTTCTTTTCGTTCCATGAATCTTTACTAAAACAGTTTGAAACACTACATTGTGATTGCTTTTGTTCAATTTCTTTTTCTTTATCACAAACTGAACCAATTTGCTGACATAGGATTGCAGGATGGCGTTTTCCGCATGAAACACATTTTACCCGTTCTCTGCATATTTTTATTCCATGACCAGATTTTAAACAAGCAAAACAACGACGTTTTTCTTGCACCAATTTTCTTCTTTCATCTATGGACATAGAAACAGCTTTACAACACTTTTCACTAAAATGCTTTCCGTCACAGAATACACAGGTATCACCTGGCTTTACTTCAATTGCGACGAGACTAGATGCAGTAACTGGTTGCACCTTTGTTGTAAACTTAGACTTTAAATTTCCAGTAGAATAAACAGGTTGACGTGCAAGTCGAATGCGTTCTGTACCTTCAACTTCATGCTTTAGAAATTCCATTAACTTTTCCAAATTTTCTTCACTTTTATCAGATGATTTCAAAGTATTTTGGTGTCGATGCAACAACAATTTCTTCTGGAAGAGCCGATTCGACCATCGGATAAAGAATAACCGCACATTTGTCTGTAGTAACTCCTAGGGATCCAAGGGCTCTTAACTGTGCTGACAATTTAGTATACAACGAAAAAAATGATCACCTGATTTGCTTTGTGCATTTTGTAAAATAAGACTGATTAGATCTCTAACATACACTTCAACTAACATCTCAACACGTCCAAAACGCTCCTTAAGGCTTGTTACTTTATATTCTGCGCTGTCGAACCATTCACCATACAATTGCTCAGGTATTGAAATTTTATGTTATGGAGTCATCGTCATGAATATATTTAAAAGCATTCCAAAATTGTAACCATTCACGCGCTTCTTCTCCAAACATTGGTAGTTCTAGCTTTGGCAAACGGTGGAGATTGTTTCCACTACGACTAATTGCATCTTCATCATGAATTACTAGTTTTGCTAATCGCTCTTTAATGTCACTAATAATTGCTACAGAGTTACCATATAATTCACCTTCTTCTAATTCTAAACTGGCCAGTTCACTAATGTCTGCGCTGCGTTATTTTTTGCTTTGTTTCTAAAAGGCAATCACTACTAACAAGAAATCTTTCCTGAGATCGTTGTACTGCTGCCAAATGCTTTTGTAGGATAGTTCTGTTAATAACTTCTTGCTCTAATTCTTTTACAACAACATCCATATTAGTAAAAAAAGATTTTTGTCTATAATCGTATTTATTTTGAACGTTCTCCATCTCGGTGGGACCTCCAAATGTTGTAGACAAAAACTACAAAACTTAATTATATCGAAAACGTTCAATATATGGAAATTTTTAACGGCAATCTAATATATTTATTTTAAAACGGTTTATAACGCAGGAAAACTTAGTAATTGACTGGCTTCAAAAAGTGGAAAATATGACAAATTTTTGTTATTATAAACAACTCATTGATAGATACAGTAACGATAAAAAAACAATTTACTGTTTTACAATAATGGTTACTTTAGTAACATATTTTATCGTTAACTCTTTCACTTTTACTAAATTATGTGCCACTTTTATTAGGCATAATAGAAATAAAAAATAGTAAACAATGTTTAGAATTTACATGTAATTTGGTTCCTAATTTGGTTATCCAATTTTAGGAACCCTCTTGTAACCAGAATTAGGCAACCTCTATATTTTAGGTTCTGTGGTTCAGGTAAAATAGTCCATGAACGTAATTCTTGTTATAAATACAAAGGCTTGTTCTACCACTATTCTAATACATCCTTGCCAAGTTACACTTTCCTATGCTAAGTACTTACCTTTTATAACTGTTTACCTCTGGAGCAACAAAAAACTCGTTTCTGCCACCTAGTAGTGAACAGTCGAGCTACGTCCTTCACACAGGATTATTTTATGTTGCAGGCGCTTCCTTCGGTGGATTCAATTAAAGAAAACTGTAAAGGGCGTTTGAAATAATGTAGTATCCAAAATTAGGCGACTTTCCTCTAGTGATATAATACTGGTTTGTTGTTGCAGTTATTGTTAACAAAACCCTAATTATTGATATATTCTTTAACTATTTTGTGTATGTTTCTATAAAATTATTTTTGCAACCTTTGTTACTCTTTTAACTAAACAATATAGAAAGCTTTAATTTTACATTATGTATTTGTAAGAGTCTATTTACTTTGTAAGAACTTATGTACAACAAAATGCAATAATATACTATTTTTTTGTTTTAGGTCTCTCAAACTTACGAGTTATTACAAGGCAATATATTTTAGACCTTATGCAAGATCTTGAATTGCGTGATATTTGTAATATTTAGACTGCGTTATTAAATTAAACTCTACGTTAAAGGTTTATATTTAATATTCCAAATAACGGCAAAGAAGTTTCACTCTGCCCTTCATTAAAACTAATAGAACTATCGCTGCATAAATGAGAAGGATACTCGTTCTGATGTATGGAGTCCGAATAGTATGGCGCATTTATTAAATGCCATCTATTGCGTCTTAAGATACTATCTCCGTTTGAATTAAATATGAACGCGGTTCATCACAAATCTTCATTACAGTTCCGTACTTACAGACATTCAAAATCCACACCGAGTCACCTATGTTTAATAATGGCATATTCTTAGCAGAATGCCTGGCATTATATTGTTCTGCAGTTTTATCATTTTTCTCCTTTTCTTTATGTGATAAATATGGTTGAGGATCAATAGTTTTGTTTAGATTGATGGAATTTGAGGTAAATTATTCCTTAATTTGCGTGACATTAACAATTCTGCCGAAGAAAACCCTGTTTCCAGCGGTGATGTTCTATATGCCAAAAGAGCCATATCAATGTCTCCTTTTTCTTAAGCAACTGCTTGGCAGTTTTACTGTGCGTTCCACTAGCCCATTGCTCTGAGCATAATAAGGGCTACTGGTAATATGGATAAAATTGTACTCTTTGCAAAATTCTTAAATTGAGTAGAAAATTGAGGACCGTTATCAGAACGCACTACTTCCGCTATTCCATATCTTGCAAAACTTTTTAATCTTGCAATAATTGCAGTTTCGGACATAGAATGTAACTCAAAATTTCGAAAAGCGAATAATTATCCACTATAATTAAGTACCATTTATCTAACTTAAATAAATCAACTGCGATTTTCTGCCAAGGTGTATGAGACAATTCATCTTTATAAAAGGTTTCTTTTATGTTTACTCTTTTTCCACACATTCTGGACAGTTTCTAATTACATTTTCTATTTGACTACACAGTCCAATCCACCAAACATTTGATTTAGCTCGTTCTCTACATTTCGTTATCCCCAAATGTCCCATATGTATAAATTTTAAAACTGTTAACTGGAGGATTTTGGGAATGATGATCCGACAATTTTTTAATAATAGATTTTCCGTAATGAGATATCGTACCTATACTGAAAGTATGGTAATAACTCTTGAAGTATCTGCGACTTGTCTGGCCAACCGACTAAAGTAAACTCTTTTATTTTGCGCAATGTAGGGTCGTTGTTTTGATGTTCATTAATTTCTCTAAAAATGTATCTTTATTGGATTTTGAATAATAAATTTTACATATGTACAATTGTAATTCTGGGTCAGTAAGTTCACTGGTTTTTGGTGTCGAATCTGATAGTGGACTGCGGCTTAATGGATCTGGTACTACTAGCATCTTTCCAGGAGTATAAGTAACATTATAACTGTATCGCATTAGGCGCATCCGAAATTGTTGGAGACGAGGCGTTAACTCATCGAAGTTTTTTATCGTTAGGATGGACACTAATGGCGAATGATCAGTTTCAAAAGTCAAGTAATTAACCCCTGTGATGTAGTCTGAAAATTTCTCTGCTGCCCATGTAATTGCCAGTGCTTCTCTCTCGATCTGTGCGTAACGCTTTTCAACATCACTCATTAGGCGTGACGAAAATGCTACAATTTCTCGTGACTTATCACAATTCTCTCGCATAAGAGCACCTCCTATACCAAAGCAACTTGCATTCGCGCTCACCATCATGGGCTTATTGGCGTCGTAAAACGCTAAGCATGGAGCTTTTCTAGCGAGCTTCAGATGATGTTAAAGGATTTCTGTTGTGAAATTTCCCACAAAAACTCGGTGTCATTTTTTAATAGTGCCGTTAGAGGCTCCAATATTTCAGATTTATTTGGAATGATTTTCCCGGCAAAATTGATCATACCAAGTAATCTAAGCAGTTTGGTTTTATTAGAGGGATTTTTGAATTTTCTGATCGCCACAACCCTATCCGGATCTATAGAAATACTGTTATTATTTTATTATTTCATTGTATTTTACTGTTTTTGAAACAAAAATGCACTTCTTTTTACTTAGAGTGATACCCTCGCGATGAATTCTTTCAAATACCTCATACAAGGCCCTATCATGTGTTTCCATCGTCGGGGCGTGTATCAGAACGTCGTCCATGTGACATACTACTCCCTCCAAACCAGATAAAATCTTCATAAAAGGCATCGCAAAATACTCCGGAGCGCAGCTGATTTTGAATGGCAATCTTAAAGTAATATCGTCCATACGGATGATAAACGTGGTTAACAATGGAAATCCTCCGAAAGTTTTATTTGATAGAATTCACTTGTTGCATCAAGTTTGCTAAAGATTTTAGAATTCTTTAACTGCCCTAGCGTTCGATTTTGGGTAAGGGAGAATGCGAACGTAAAACGCTTCGGTTGAGTTTCGTGTAGTTCACACAAAGTCGCACCGCATCGCCTTTATCTACTACAACATAGGACTCACCCATGTAGTTGGATCGCTTATTGGTACATTTATGTTCAATTTTAGTAACCAACAGAAAACACCAAAACTGCACCAAAAACTTTACTCGGACACGTGTTTCAACAGCTAAGCTGTCATCATCCATTTTCCAAGTTACCAATTGACTGATCTTTAGTATTAAAGATACTTAATTTTACAATGCCATTTCTGCCAAGAATAGGCACGCTAAGTGCTTTTATAATATACTCAAAATCTGAATACGAAACATTCTTATATTCTAAGCATCACTGTACTTTGCTCATCAAATGCAAGTTCGATTTATCGGGCCCGCTAATAACATCATAGCATTCTTCAATTTTGTCATGATAATATTTAGGTAACTGATCCAATGACATACAAGTGACATCGGCACCCAAATCAACAAGAAAAGACATTTGCATTATCTTATTATCTAATCTTAGACCTAAATCGACTAACCGTTGGTTTATATTATTAACATATATGTGTCCTATAAAAAATTGTTCTGAATCAACAAGGTTTAACTGGCTTACCCGATGTGGTTCGAATTCACCTTGAGTGTGCTGGTCCCTGTCTACTGCTAGAACGTTTTTCCTTGCCTTACATCATTGTTTCAATGGTCTTTTTTCTTGCACTGCCTGTATACTGTATTGCTTGCTAGACATCTTGCACGAATGTGTTGGTTTATGTTTTTTGCGGTATAAAGTGGTTGTCAAACTTCTTCATCACTATTTTGTATTTTAGTTCTTGAGGTGTTAATGCAAATTGTGCCTGATTTCCTCTGCTTCCGGGCCCGTACTATAAATTAACATGTCTATTTTTTCCATATCTGATTTAGTGTTAAATCCACTAACCGACATGTATCTTTCAAATCGTTTTTTCCACTGTACCTACCCTGCGGGTGTGTGAAATTAAATTCATTTGGTGGTGATACATTAAGAACATTGGCCCCTATGCTGCTTGTATTTACTGAATCATTTGTTACGCTCGGCCCTGAACGTGGTGCGTCTGCAGGTTCTGTCATTATGTGTAAGAACGTGGGTTGTTTAGACCGCTGCCACAATGTAATATTTTGACTGCGTTATTAAATTAAACTTCACTTTAAAGGTTTATATTTAATATTCCAGCTTGGTACATATATAAATAATTGAACCGTAACTAATCTCTAGTTTCCTTATTGCCAACCTTACTAAACTCAAACTATCGTGAATGGCGCTAAATCAAATGATATAACAATATTAATAAGAAACTAGATATAGTTTAGACTAAATTAATCAACTCGGAAGAATTTTCACCTCAACAAGTTCTGGAAATAAAACGCAAGTTTTTCTATTTGAAATCGGAGTTTAAAAGAAGATGGAAGGACGCCAGCGCGACTACAACCAGGTTTCTTGCAAAGAACAGTTAATGACTACTAGGTACCTTCGAGTTACCTATTGTGATAAAAACAATTACTCGCACGGGTCGTCCTAAAAAATTTTTTTGAAGATTCAAGTAATCGAAGCAAACGAAGATCTGCGCGATAATTATCTAACCACTTTATCGTATACGACTAAAAGCAAGTATTACCAAGAAGGTAGACGTGATGCTTCAAAAGTACTGAAAGACTTTGACTCATCGCCGAAGCGAGCTATCAAATACAAGAAGGCACTACAACAAACAGATTCTGGCATTAATAAACTTAGCATTTTCGATGCCTTAAAGATGATTGTAAAAACCGATCTCACAATGGCACAATATGAAATCATACGATCAACTAATAAAAAGCTATATCCTTGTTATAGTTTGGTTCAAAAAGCCAAAGAGGATTCCTATCCAGAACAGGAGGCGTTTTGGGTTACAGCAACTTGTGCTGAATTAAACCTAGAAGCACTTATGACTCACAGATGTAAAATACTCGTTTGATGTGCTGAATACTCTCCCAGAAGAACAAAAAAATGATCTCACACTTATAACAAAGTGGGGATGTGATGGATCGCAGCAGACGCAGTTTCGGCAAAAGTTTACGAACCAAGTTGATTCTGATAAATACATTTTCCAAAGCTCGTTAGTGCCACTAAGATTAGTTTATACTGTCAATAAAAGTGTCATATGGGAAAATCCAACGCCTGCTTCACCAAGGCTGTGCCACCCAATAAGGATAAGATTTCTGAAGGATTCTAATGACATTACAAAAGAGAGATTGCTTACGTTAAACGTGTAACATCAGAAATGCCCGAGTATTTGATAATAAAGGTAAATGAAATCGCTTTCAAAATAAAAACGAGTTAATCTTGACTATGGTTGACGGAAGAGTGTGTAACGCGGCAACGGACAATAAATCGACGTTAAGGTGTTACATATGTAATGAGACGTCTTTTGACTTTAATAAATTAAATACTAAAAAATTGTAAATCCAGAATCACTAAACTGATTAGAACCTAATTTATAGGTTTAAAGTTATACTAGAAGCAATATCAAGTGGGCTTGATGTAGACCCAAAAAATATAATGTTTACGCCATGGAAACGGCATGATTATATGTGCAGTATACGAATAGTGTCCAATGACACCTACAGTTCACAAAATACTGCTGCATGGTGCAACAGATTTAAAAAACGCAATATTACTTATAGGACAACTGTCAGAGGAAGCAGCAGAAGCACGCAATAAACACTTCAAATTATATAGACAAAACTATGCCAGAAAATTCTGTCGTGAGGAATGCAATTTAGACGTGTTTAATAGGTTATTTTTAACATCAGATCCTTTCATTGTCAAGGCCTAAATGCATTAAAAAATTTAAACCATTTTTACCTGAGACAGTTTCTTTATTTCAAACTTTTGAAAATAGAGAAGAAAATTTGGACTCAGAATAGCTCTTTTTTACTGTTTAGTTCTTAACTTAGTTTAATATGAAATCTTACTGTTATTAAATAAGTAATAAACAACTTCTTGTTTTTATTTACTATGTTTCTCTTGTTAGACAATATCTTTTGCAATTATGGTGTGGTCTTCTCACTTTAGTAACTACCCCTAACTACCTGTTTATTATTAAGGACTAGACACATACATATGCTCTGACATTCTCATTACTCGAAGGAGTGGGAAAAACAGCGGAATCGCAAAAACTCTAAAGGTTACCCTCAACATTATTTATGGTAAAAATAGAAAATGCAGTTATACCGGTGTCAGTTGCTATTCCATCGCCCAATAACTCAATTACTATCCCTAGGCAGCAATTTAAATGCTTTTAGGTAGGTTAGCATAAATAAATAATTATGGCCAGCTAGATTTGCAAAATACACGTCTGTGCGCCGCTAGAGCACGTGAACAGTGTTGGGTGCTGGAAAAACAGTAAGGCGCGAGAGAATTAGGTGTGGGATAAACACAAACAAAACTTGTAGATTTTTTGTTGTTCGGATGCAATCAGTAGAGTTACCTACCTTTGTAATAATTGTATAAACTGTATCAATGTTAGACCAAGGAAGTGGGAAGACTGGTAATGCCCGATACTAACTGTTAGCAGAATTAGACGTTGACATCAAAACATAAAATTTTGCTAAATTAGATCATAGTTGAACGAAAAAAAATTATATGTGAGATTTGCTTTTGTAACTAGCATAATTGTATATCATTTTGTTTTGTTGTATTGGTTTTTATTATTAAGCTAGATTACAAAAATCAAAAGTGTACGGTATTACTTTTTCTTTTATAAGTGAAATGTGTCTCTACGACATCTCGTGTAATAGGGACACGTATAAATAGTACAAACAAACAAAGTAATACCAACAGATAACTGTAACGACGATTGAATGTTTAAATGCAAATCGTTATCTAAGCGATAACTTAGAATGGATAATACACTGTGTAGATAAAGCCAAGTATTCTGTACAGTAGCATACACGCAAGAAAGAGCGAAATGCGCATCAGGTGTTCTTTTGTGCGTGTATGCTACTGTACAGAAATACTTGGCTTTATCGACACGAGTGTGTTTTTCTTTATGTTCATAAGTACTTTACCTCAAGAAATTCCAAATATTGTCTCCGATCATATTTTGATTAGAACCGTAATAGAGCTTCCCTGAAATAATTTCATTAGAGATTCTGGTATTGGAAGTCAAGGTCAGGATATATAATAGGTTTTGCATTACTGCCAGTACGCCTTTTGGTGGATTGAAAATGCAAAAGTAGAAGTCACTAACGCTATCTTCTGATTCTTGCCAAATTCTTGGTATTGCAAATTTCATAGACCAGTCATCGTCTCGAAATCAACCCAAAACGAATGTTAATAAAAATTAATGTGTTAATAATATTTTATCGCTTGAGAACTGTTGAACTTGCACAAATATTTTGCACGTGCTGTAAGCAATATGTGGAGCCCACAGTTTGTCTTGGTTCCAAACAAGACACTTAAAATCAGCTTCATAGGCTTTACAAAGAGCGTGACATGGCTTCAATTGATCTCGTACTATAATAAATTGACTACATACAGGGTGTTAATTAAGTACTTGTACAAACTTTGAACGGAAAATCTTTCATAAAAGTTCATATAAACATGGAACCGCAACGGATTAGTTTCTGAGATACAGGGCGTCCAAATTTAGTTTTTTTTGTTTATATGTTTGTTAAGTAACATCACAATTCGACGAAATTTGGAATACTGGGTATGTTGATGATGAGAAACTCAAATATTAGTTTCTTGTTTAATGTTAGATGGCGCCACATACAGTGTTGTTCCTGAATTTAATTAACCGTAACTTTTTTGTGTCGTATTGTATGTCATTTTTGACTAGGCAGACCTATTCTCCATTCAATTTTACATACAAAAGGTACTCTTAGCATTTATCGCTAAAAGCAGCCGTTTTTGATAAAAACGGGTTTGAAAATTAGTAAAATAAGTACTTCTTTAACGTCATGTGGTATGTTACACTATCGCATTACATATCACTGTCACTAAATTAGTAAAAATTTGATAAAATTATTAATTAGCAAAATGTGCTGCATCTTTTCTGCTGCCGCAGTGCACAAGAAAATAACAAGCAAATTTATAGCAAACCTTGAAAACAATTGAGAGGTTTCCGTAGCAGCAGAACTAGTCATTACAGTTGATTCAGAAGAAAACAGGCAGTCACAAACCTGGCCTCCGAGATCACCACATTGGAATCCTTCAAATTACTTTCTGTTGACTCACTTGAAGTCAGTAGTTTACAAAATCCCAGTCCAAGTTTTTTTTGCAAATTGTTTTATTTTCCTCAATATATTTACATTTAATTGGGAAACCCAGCAGTTTGAGGAAAACCGAAAAAAATAAAAATGAATTATGGCTTTTGCAACTGGAAAAATAGATAACATTAATAGAACAAACAATACTTAAATATTGTATACCTAATGAAATAAAAGTAATAAATAAATGGTTTCTGGTAACCAAACTACATTAAATATTCGTATTTGAACTAAAAAGTCTAATCAGGTCTCTTTTGTTATTTTAATTTAAAGTATTTTTTTGTATTCGTTACATTCTAGGTCCCAGCAATATTTCTGAATCATAATGGTAGATTATTAAATGTTTTCGCTATTAGATATCCCCAGTGCTGTTGTCCCTTGGTAGTATTTTGCTTATCAGACTTAAATGGTGACTTCATCTATTTGAATCGACTATATTTAGGATAAAGATAGATGTTTTTGAGAGCCAAAAGACAGGCATAATTATAGATTTGATTAAAGTTCAAAATTGACGGCTCACAATATAATGGGGAGGGGGAGACCAGCCTACTTGGCCTGCACATGCATTTTATTATCAAATTTTGAATTGACCTAATGTGATGAGCTAATTGCAGAAGTAGACCAATTTGATAGTATTTAGTGTGCACAATTTTCTCAATGTTATTATTAATGATACTACCCGCTTTAGTCTTGAGACTATATGTTCGATATATACCCTAATACTTGATCTGGTTCACTCGATCCAGACGAGTGCAGTCGCAGGGAGATTGTGGACAATGAACAAGAACAAGAATAGGTTATTTTATTCATGTGCTATTATTAATCAGACCCCAGGTATATTCAAAGGAGTTTGTCAATTTATGATAAGGCGAAATAATACATGCGTTGATCTAGGTGGTGGTTATTAACTAGTTTAGCTTTAGTCTTGTAAATAATCTAAGTTTGTTACCTGATAATACAATCAATAAAAGATACATTTTTGCGGAATTTAAACAAAACACCGTCAGCATTTTATCAAACACGATTAACAATTACTTACCATACAGGAAACACACTTCCAGCAACCTTGCTGATTCAACAACGAGTTACTAATGCAAATAAATAAAGTAGGATCGTCAGCAGAAAGATAGTACAAAAATATTGTACATATTATAATGTAAGTTTCGCTTATAAACAATTACATATCAATTGTCGTAGACCCTACAGTGGTGTCCTTAAACTTAAACATTAGAATTGGCTGCAGAGGAAGGAAACAAGGTCAGCAAACAAACTACAGGCGGCACAACAACAACAGGTATGACAATACATTTTTTAAACGTACCTACAACTTGAAACACCCACCATCGCTACACCTTCAACACTTCGTTCCTTAACGCTACGCCCGTCAACGCAATTCTTGTCATGACTACGCTTGCCCACTATGGACATCGTCGGAGTCTACACTAGTGCCAACTAAAGAAAAGCCATCCTCCAGTTTCCTTCCACATTCACCACGATGTAACGCACATCGATTTGGGCTGATGGATTACCCGCAAGAAGTCGTTATATCAACTCCATCACCTAACAAACAACCCTACAAGATGAAACACCACAATTGCTGCAACATCCGCCAACGCCAAACCGCTGCAACATCCTCAAACGAAACAACCGCTACTTTTACCGATCTCACACACTTTCCAGGTAGAAGAAACATTTTTGAAACATAATGGGCGTTTCAGTTAAAGAATATATTTGACCCGCGTAGAACGTTTTCTTCGGATGTTTCAAATCATGCTTATAGAACGTGCGCAAAAAGATAAGATTGAGAACGTTCCATCATAATTCATTTTGACGTTTTTTTGAAACGGTTTAAATAAGTTACAGCTACTGCTATGATGGAACGTAAGTGACGTTTTATTGAAGTTTATATTTGGCGTTTTTGAAACGTTTTCTTTTTGAGTTTTAAAAGTGATTATGAAACATCCTTTCGAAATAAAGAAACCCTTTTTTTGTACGATTTGAAATGTTCTACGTATTCAACCAATTCTGTGATATTGTAGCTACTACTTTTATATGACAAATAGATAAACAATTGAAATGCTCGACAGAGTGGGTCAGGCAGAAATAACATAGTATAAAATAAATCATTTATGCAGTGTTTATTTCGATAATTGCATTTAAAAAAATATAAATGCATGCAGTTTGCATAAATTACACCCCATTTATTGTTTTCATACAATGTACATCCTACTGAATTGCATTTTAAGTCTTATATGTCAACATATAGATTCATTTGCAAGCGCAGATGAATTCCTCGACTACTAAGTACTTGACAACTTAGTCGCCATTAATCTTTCCGTGCTGGGTTATCATCGGGCTAACCCAGATGCGTTGATATTTGGGATTTGTTCTTCTGGGCACGTAGCCTTATTTATGTTTTAAATGTAATTTTAAATAAAGATTTTCTTTTAAGAGAGAAAAGAACGGTCTACAACAATAAATAGTAAGAAACACATTACACATTTATGCCGTGTTTAATTCGATAATTGCACTTTTAAACAAAAGATACCAATACATGCAGTTTGCACAAATTACATTTATTTTGTTCATCATACAGTGTTCATCTTACTGAATTCATTACAATAAAAACTACCTGCAGCAAACTTTTGGTGCTATATGGAAGTATGACTCTTATCGGTATGGTAGTCTGATGACATTTTTTAAACGCAATCCTTTCAATTTGAAAACCTGTTTATAGACGGCACCGCACAATGCAAACAAAAAGATGTTTGGAACTTGTTGTTTTTAATGAGTACTTAAATCCAATCGATTGAGAACAAATCAACACCAACTGCTCAACATGTTTCATTTCATTCGATTTATAGTACGACACAAAAAAAGTTTGTCAAAATTATAAGAACAAGCATAATTAACAAAACTTTCTATTTCCATTTATATATAAGATGTCGCATTAATGTTACCGTACAGTCTCGATTGGGCTAGCGGTTAATACCCTTGTAAGCAATATTTACATACACGGGGGGGTCCTCGGTTTGAATCTCATACAGGAATCGTGTAAAATGTCAATTTCAATACTATAGTAGTTGTAAATGTTCTAAGAATACAAAATGTATGCAAAAATTAAGCTTGCAGTAATTTATCATTATTAGCCTTAAATAGAACGTTCCAAATTTGGTTTTGCGTATGTTTCTAAAACATTTAAATAACGATACATCTACTTTGAAATGGAATGTTCCAAATTAAAACGGTTTTGAGGACGGACATTTTAGTTTTGAATGACGTCTTTGGATCAGTTTGGAGACGTTACACACAATGTTTCATGTTTCAGTGGAACGCACTTGGAACGTTTTAGAATCGTAAATGTTCTTTATACTTTATCGTGGATCTCCAATTCACTAAGGAGAGACCAATATGGGAATGCAGCTGGCAGTTGCAATCCCATGATATCTCCATCAGGAAATATAATTTTCAAAGAATGCGGTATATAAACAAAAGATCGTCAGCATTTCGTCAAACACGATTAACAAATGCTGACCATACAGGAAGCACACTTCCAGCGACCTTGCTTCAGCAGAAACATAGTACAGAGTACAGTACAGCATCGAGTACCGATCTAACCAAGTAGTAAACGAATACAAATTTCATAACGGTGTCAGCAATCGCGCTTTGCAAACAGTTCGTTCATGTAAATATTGTACATCTTATAATGTAAATTTTGCATCTATCAATTCACCACACGCCACAGTTTCATATTTAAAGAAAAGTCAGAGCAACTCTCAACACTACTCTGTATTTAAATATAGGAAACTTTTATGAAAGTATACCTAATTTTTTACCAGCAATCAAAACACGCAAAAAAAACACGGTGTTACATAAGAAACAAGATATCTTTTTTGGGACATACTGTATATATCAAAATAATTTTAAAATGTAACATTTATCAATCTTCAACCTACTAAAATGATAAAACTTGTAAAACTTTCACTGTTTCGCTATAAGTCTCAGTCTCTTTGGTAGTGATTCATCTTGTATACACATATAATCACCGTTTTGCGTTAGTAATCCCATGGTAGGAGTTTCTAAAATTTGGTTTTAATGGTGATTTTTTCTACCGCCATAGCAATAACAACTTCAATGCAGAGCTTGGGGACTTTTACAAAATTGCTAGCCTTTTAACCAATTCTAACTTTTACACGTTTATTTTTGGACGCTAGTGTTTTTTAATTGCATAATCTTCTCCAACACATATTTACAACTTAAATCTACATACATTTATAAGAACATAAAACAATACATTTGTTCTAAGAAAGTATAAAAGGTACATTCAACCTCAGCGCATAGTTCATATCAATACACCTTCTCTTCTATAATTCTTTACCACACTTTCCGGAAATCTTCTCCGTAAGATATTTTGTCGTAGTCTTTTTATTATGTCCCCATCTTTTCTTCTATTTTTCTTAATAATTGTTTTCCATCCGTGCTCTATGCTTTTTCACCTTATCTATTGCTTCTTCAATCTCTTTTCTAATAATCCCGTTTTCACTCAATTTTAATCTTTCTATCATCTTCTTTTTCTTATTTAGAATGTTCTATGTTAAACTTTTTATTTTGAAACCCTCGTATACCTAACTTACGTTATAAGATATTGAGTAAAAATACTACTAAATGGTGGGCAATCAAAATTTCAAATCTCAATTATATAACATAATTGTTATTGTTACACAAAATTTACGAACTTAATTTCCTACATTAATAAAGTAAGATCAATGCCTTTGATTAAAACGCATCAGTGTGGTGGTTGAATTAAAGCACCTTTGACAATTTTAATTTGAAAATCAGTTTGTAATCTGTTAGATGAACCACTTGTGGTAACATAGACTTCTGTGTTGATACAACATAAATCAACTGTGAAAGAGATTAAATTTGTAGACTGACCACAACCGCAACATTTCCAGTTCTCACTTTGAAGTTCACTTAATGAAAGTGTTAATTTAATATAACACTGAATACCTTTGAGTAAGGCTTAAATGTATCAGATTAAAATCCTACTTCAATAGATTGACATGGTTGATCTTATTAACGGGGTTTACATTTTATGTCGTTAGAACTAGCTTTCGGCATGGCTGTTACGCAATATCGTGTTACGTTGAAATTTAATGTAATAATTTTTTAACTACATTCTATTAATATTATAGTTTAATTTAAGTACAGTAAACAGAAAATACAAATTACACTGAAATCTAACCAATATAACAGCAATGTAATACGAAATTGTTAATGTTGCGAAGAAGATGACTTACACTTAAATGTGTGTAAAAATTTATCAAGTTAAAAAGATATTTAGATGCGAGCGATAATTTATTCAAAGGTATACGGGATCAAAAATATTCAAGAACTGAATTATGAACGTTGTGTGTATACAGAAAAGAAAGCTATTGCAAAAAGGTATTTGCGAGATCAAAGAAGTGATGAGACCGTCAAAGCTTTCTTTGACAATATGAACGACGATAACGGATTTCATAATTCTAGTATTTGTTCAGCTATATAACTTCAAAAACGAATTATTGAAAATTTGTTTTTAAATACATTTGTGTACACAACGTTATTTGTGATTCAAATTTATTCATCGTCTATCATCCTTACAAAGTAATGATAATGAATATATTTATTGCGTTTACCGCTAGTAACAAAATGTTGTAACTTGTGCAATACGAAGAAATTGCTTATAAAATTAGCTTCAAAGGATTATTTCTCCAATGCTAATTATCAACTAAATGTATCAGACAAAAATCTACACTAATATTGTGAATCCATTCAAAAGCGTCGCAGACATAAGGAACACATAATAAATACACCAAACTATTTTATAACTTTTCTTGTAAGAACATGCGCTTGGGTCGTTCAATAAAGTACCGTACTTTTAGAACACAAAATACTGTGTTACGGTTCATTTGTAAACAATCTATAAATTAGGGAGAAGTGTCGAAAACCTGGACGGCAGCTCTAGTAGTCGTAGAGTAGTCGCGGGCTTACTTACGAGATAGTTAGAGCAAATGCTTCCATACTGCGGAGATAATTTATGAGGACGCCACCTGCAGAAAGTGTAGTTAAGCTTCCAGAGCAACTAGGAACTCAAAGACACAAAACAAACCGTAGGATAGTAGAAATATAATTGATATAGAATGACTAGGCCTCAATCACAACGGCAACATATACAGGGTGTTAATTAAGTATTTGTACAAACTTTAAAGGGTCAATTTTGACTAATTTCAAGATAAAAGTTCATATGAACATGGGTCCCAACGGCTTGGTTTTTTGAGATACAGGGCGTCCAAAAAAATTGTTTTATTTAGTTTTTGCTTATATTTTTGTTAACTAACATGGCAATAAGACGAAATTCGGGATACTAGGTATATTAATGACGAAAAACTCAAATATAAACTTAGCGGACAAGAATTACACTAACCTTTGGATTGAAAGAGTAGAACTACAAACCTGGCCTCTTAGATCACCAGGTTTGAATTCTTTGGATTATTTTCTATTGGGTCACTTGAAGTCCTTTAGCTTACAAGATCCAATCCAAAATGAACAAGATCTAAGAAATAAGATATTTGAATGGTGTACCATTATTAATCAGACGCCAGGTATATCCGAAAAGAGTTTGTCAGTCAATGTTAAGACGAATTGATACATGCGTTGAAGTGGCGGTGGTAATTTTCAGTTATTATTGTAAATGTCATTAACTAGTTTGGTCTTAGCCCTGTAAATGATCTAAGTTTGTTACCTGATAATAAAATCATTAAAACATACATTTTTCGCTTATTTTTTAAAAACTCGAAAATCATCCAATTAAAAAATTACAACGCAGGTTTAACTTTTATTCAAAACGGCTGATCCTAGCGACAAATACTAAGAGTACCTTTTGTATATAAAATTGAGAACAGGTTTGTATAATCAAAAATGACATGCAATGCAAAACAAAAAAATTATGGTTAATTAAATTCAGTAACAGCACTGTATGTGGCGCCCTCTAACATTAAACAGAAAACTAAGTTAGTATTTGAGTTTCTCGTCATCAATATACCCAGTATCCCAAATTTCGTCCAATTGTCATCTTACTTATCAAAAATATAAACAAAAACCAAATAAAATAGTTTTTTTGAACGCCCTGTATTTAAAAAACCAAGATTCACCCTTTAAAGTTTATATAAGTACTTAATTAACACCCTGTGTAAGCACTGATAGACAATAACATGATAAAGAGAAAACACAATACAAATTAATAGAATAACAGTTAACTAGAACAATTTGTTCATAGAAAGAAGTATCTAAACGGCCAAAAATGTACTAGCCGCGATGGTGTCTACGCCTATGGTTGGGTGTGGCCGCATAAATTTATAATTATAAACAGATAATGAAAATTCGATTTAAATGTGACCAACGAGTACGTGTCACCGATACCAATGTTGAAGTTAAATAGCAAAACAATTCCGTGAAGCACCAAGTGCTCGACGTCAAATTTAACGATGGAAGAAAGCGCACACAATTAAAACTAATTTTACAAAAATCTTTAAAATTACTACGATTCAGTAATAAAGCGATCTAGTTAGGTAGGTAAATAGTCGAACCACAGATACAAACGCTAGTACATATAAATTAATGAAAGAACACATGCAATAACTTTCCACTTATCTGTTTTGATGCAGTTTCCCAGAGAAATTCGAACGTACAAAGAACCTTTAATAATTAGAGAAACCGAATAGAAGCACACTATTCGCCACGTAGTGAAATATAGGTCAGTAAGCTCACCTGCAAACGTTTATCCTAAACATCATTCCGGTTTATTTCTCATTACATATCCGGTGTAATTTACGTTTCACAACAGGCGGATGGTTATAACAACTTCATATTAATTCATCACTTGTGTTTAGAATTTCCTTTCGCAGTTTCTTGTTTTTTTATAAAACACGACTGTTCTCGTTGCCAGTCCCACAGAAAAGAAAGAACATAAAACGAACGTAATTGGATTTAGACGACAACCTTGTCATATTAAACTCGCGGTGAAAGTAGACAGGGCCGTAATAAGCAAAGTAACACGTTCGCAGGAAAATCTTAACGTTATAAAAGTAAAAGCTGGTCAACGTGAATTTTTATCGTAACATATCGGAGATATCAGCAATCTTAAAAATTTATTCTGTGAAACCTCTATATTTGATTAGTTTAGATTACTGGTAGCGGACACATTTGACACTGATAGTTCTGTTGAAATGTCGGACATGAAGAGTACCGATTGAGATATATAATATATAAAAATCTACACTCCCATTGTTAAATAATTGGTCTTAATTTTGAAAAAGCTAAAATTTGTTTATTATGAAAAATTGTTACATGCAAAGTAGGTTAACGAAAATTTTAAATCAAAAACGTAACATAAATAGGAGTTGCACAGTAGCTCAGCGGGAAAAGGAGGTGGTTCGGGTGATGAATTACCTTCGTGAGATAAAACAGTCAACTAACGTGATGCAAAACTATCAATAACTTGATAATTTGTCAAATCTAAAAGAGCGTCAAACAGGGATACGACGTAATCTTCGCTTCCAGCTTCTGTTCGCCGGAAGTTGACAAAAAAAAGCACTTTGACAAATGTCATGTGACCACTGTCATGGCAGCAAATTAAAAAAATATCCCTTAAATATGTAAAAAGTGAGGTTACATGACAAGATATTGAAAAATGCCAAGAAAAAATTGTTCAGGATTAGATTATACGTCTATGTGAAAATTTTTAAAAGAAAATAACGACTTTTCAAATCAGTTTTCGGCACTTTTTCCGGAAATATTAAGAAAGCAAAATTTGTTTAAAACAAACAAATAAACTTCCAGTAAGCTTTATTTATTAGTCTACCAATAGACGGTAAAAAACATTGTTTTTTAAGACGGACTTTGTTGCAAACTCTTCGCCGATCACTGTATAAGGTTGTTTATTTTGGAAATTTATAGTTTTTGAAATAATTGATAATTTAACACTTGGTGTTTTAAAGTATAAGAATAAAGAGATAAGATTCCAAAAGTTGAAGTAAGTGTTCCATATGACTCCCATCTTTAGCTATACAAGTTGTATAATATTAGTTCTAATTTTCTAACTGCGTTCTCTACAGCACCACTTTGATTTAGAAATTGAATTTCGTACCTAATTATATTTTTTAAAGCTTTAGTATTGCAGTTTGACATTGTTATATACTTTTTCTTCCAATGATCCCCATAGAAACTAGTCCAAAGGGGTCAGGGCTCCAAGGAGACCACAACACATTGCCATACGGCCCTATTAGTTCTACGAAATTTTCTTCTATATAGTCCAACACGGGTTGACTATTATGACAAGAGCTTATCCATTTTATATATAATCTCATTAGTATTTCCGGCAGAATCTAGTAAAGTAGAGTAATTTCATTTCTAAGTTGTTCAAAACAACGCTGACCCTTTAAGTTGCGATCTATGAAAATTTGACCTCTGTAGATACCGCACCACACATTTCCTACAAAAAATACCCGCAGTGGTAAACGTAGCCTCGTCAGTCCAACAAATTCTTTTAAAAACTAGTTGCAAGTTGCAATCATCATTGGGTTGCAAATATCTGTAGCTTAACAACTTATATGGTTTACACTTATTAATTTTCAACGAATCGTGAACTGTTTTTTTTTTGCTACCTCTAGGTCTCTATTCTCATCTCTTAAAGAATTTCCAGTGTTTTCATCGAAATATAAAGATATATCAAGCTGAGTCTAGTCCTTTAACACATTCCTTGGCTTACCCTTCTTTTTATACTTTAAAACACCGTGGTTGTTGTTGTTTTCAATATAACAATTATATAGATCCAATTTTGAATACTGGCTTTTTAATGGAAGAAATCAGGTCAATTAAATCAAATAAGAAATCAATGATAGAGAACGCGTGTCAAACTTACATGTAAATAAATGGTGTTTTGTAAAATGACGTCCCGCCGTCAAGGCCAACTGATAACAACACTTAACGAGCCGCATTATTATGTTACACCACGAAACTTAAAAATCAAGTACTCAGCACAACGAATGCTCAAAACTAACTCATCGGCGAGGGGGTGGATTTACTAAAGGTACTTAATTCGAGTCACAGTTGGGATTGCCAGGCACCACCTAATCTTTGAAGTATTTATATCAAATGCTCACCAAAGAAAAGGGAGAAACGTAAACACTTGAAGCAATAAAGAATAAAATAATTACAACTGGTTTCTATTAAACTAAAATTCTACATCGTTTTTCGACGCTTAACCAAAAAAACAAACAAATATGCCAAAACGGCCAAACTACCCCGGTACCGGGCAAAAAATTTGTATCGCGTTTCTAAAACTATTACAAATTTGTGGGTAAATAAACGAAAAGAGTCTGCGGCCTAGTCAAACACGCAATTTTTTACTGTACATCAACGCGAACGTAACATGCCCTGGACTCGGCATCAAACACGATTTTAATGCTAAAACGTAAGTTACATAAAAAAAATAACAAAAAAAAGATACCCTAAACGCTGTCTAATTTATTTCACCAAACGCGAACCCGGAAGTGTTCTAGAGTAAATAGCAGAGTACTTACAGTTGGGGGTTTCTTCAATCCATTATTTGAAGAACAATCCACTCGGAACCATTTTGCTAATCCAAAGATCTCGATCTAATGTTTCTTGACGGTATTGCATTTTTCTCGTAATAATTCGCTGACTTAAGAGGACGTCAATTTATCCACTACGCGTTTATTTCGATTATTTAAATAAATCAAACAATACTCTCTTAAGGGTTGCAAAACGGAAGTTCCTTTAATTAATGGTACACTTTAATTTCATCATTGCACTCCGCGCCTCGATAGTTACACGTAAACGTACACTTTCGGCACCTATGGTACTTCGGCGGTTGTTTTAATTTTAATTAAAAACAACATTAATCCAGAACTATTAACAATCATCAGGTAAGGGAGTCTCCCCTTATTAGTAGTAGTAGTGAAACACAAAAGAACGTTACAAAAAATTAACGCGCTAAATATTTTCCAAAAATAATAATAATTCGAAGAAATAGGTGTGAAACTATTGAAATAAGCATTTCCTAAAAATTCTAATTGCGTGAACGTGACGAAAATGCGATTCTCTACACCAACTGATTTAAACAACAAAAAAATATATCAAATGACAAAAACAATATTCCAGCAAACATGAACAGGAAAACACACGTGCATTGGAACGTAAAATAAATAATTTGAAACACTTAGTATATTCCAATTCAAAAGAGCTTTATGAACCAAAATCATTTGCGCGTATAAAAAAACAATTTTTCACCCAAAACTATAAATTTTTGAAGTAACCAACCTTATACAAAGTCACTTTAATTTTTAATGCCAAATCAAATAAAATTATAAAATAGTTTTTATTTGAAAAAAAATTGACTTTTTACGTTTTTTATAATGTAATTTTTGTACTTCATTTTTGCTCACTTTGTATTAATTTACATCCAAAATATCCACTCAATATATGACAATAGGCCCCCTTCCACAAGGAATCTATCCCAAGTTAAACAATTAAGGCTCCCTTATAGAAAAAACCGTGAGTAATTTTTGAAATAAAATTTAAAATTTGCCAAAAACGGTTAAACTTGGATATAGAACATTTTACACGAAATATATCTAGAATTTCAAAAATGCAATAATATACAGGGTGTTCTATTTAATATAATAATAGCTGGTATTTACCCCAGATAAATAAAACACCCTGTATATATGAAAAGTTAATAATTAAAATAATTTAGACGAAACTATGCAACTTTTTGTTACGGTTTTATTTTCAAAGGTAGGACCCTTCTTAAAACGTGTGTCGCCAATAACATGTTACGACAAAAGTCGTATTTGGCGCGCATGTTGCTAATTTTCTATTGGTGGAAATAAAATTTGACAAAAGTTTCCGACATAAACAGCGGATATTTTCTTTCTATACGGGTGTTTTTGGCGTGCCTTTTGAAGTTAAAATTTTCACATAAATTACTAATGTTTGATTCAAGATTTTCAAGTCGAATTGGTGTTTAACTTTAAATCCGGCCGAATTCACCGTGAGTACACTTTGCTTTCTTTTCTTTCGTGGTTGTGTTAGTTCTAATTACGACGTATGTTTTTAGACGTTGCGTTGACCTTATGTTCTCATCGTGTATTACACTTGGATAACCCTTGGGGGTGCTGGAATGGCTAATTAAGAATCTTTTCCTATAAAATAAACAACTACCACGGTTTCGCATTCAGTTAAGCTGCAAACAACCGGTGGACACTACGGTCTGGAGGGGTCGTTTATGCTGCATAATTTCTACTTCGAAGGAACATATTCGTCTTTCGTTCTTTGTTACATACCTCCTCTAAGAGAAATCCTCGGGTTACCTACCTTCTAGAGCTGTCGAATACCCTCGCTAGCAGAAAACTTTCATTCTTGGACCGACGTTTGTGTTTTTTTAACCAGCTCAATACGAGCTCGGGCGCTTTACTTAGAGCGGTTAAAGTTAAAACAAAAAGGTCTTTTGGGTTGGCAGGAGGTACTTACCTTTTTAATGCGAGCTTAAGTTAGTTTTAAGTCGCCGTGTATAAGTGACGTGTGTACGCAGAGCCTTCTTAGTAACTAATCCTTAATTGAAACGCTAACTTTAATTTGGGGGTAACTAAAATGCTTACCTGAAATTCGACACATCGATACATTAATTGCGAGCCTTATTTGTTGTTGCTGCTAACGAACGAACTATAAGCGACAGTCTCTCTATTTCTGTCACATTCTCTTAGTAGCTTTGTTTGCTGTATTGAATTGTCTGTCTGTCTCTTTGATTTGTGTTCGATTTAGCATATTAGATATTAAGTAAAACCTGTTGATCTCCTGTTGGTCGACTTTATTTCTTTCTTTTACCCAGCAGGTGGCGCCTTGTTAGACATCAGTCTATTTCTTTACAGTTCTTTAAGGACCTCCCACTCACCGACGAAACCGGACGCTGCTGCTCTAACTACTATAAATACTGTATCCTCCACGAATTTAGTGCGCTACATCGAGCCGAATTTCCTTTTTGGCTGTTTTCTTTTTTAGGTTGTTTTCCTCTAAAGCTGTCGCTTTCTTTCGTTATTTGTAAACCACCACCGTTACATTTTCTATTTAACTTTTTTCTATCGTTCGTAGTTTCTGAGTTAAGGGGGTAGGGAACCTTATTTCGGACACCCGGTACAAAACGTAGATATTCAATTGAACATTGATTAGTTTGTATAGAATTTATCATTCTATCCTGTAACAAAATATCTTTCCTGAAAATTAACAATAATTCGCGAAAATTTACTTGAACATGAACGACTTGGCAAAGTGGAATCAATAATTGGAAACAATATGGCGATAATATCATAATATAAATTAAGAAAAGAAACCGATTTCAATAGATGTCCCTGGTGTGGTAACCCAATTTATAAGCGCTTGTCGGCAACTTTATATTTTCTGATAGTTAAGATAACACATGAAGATAAAGGTGCCCACAAACTAATGTAATGCTAAACTAATATACCCTTGCTTGGTCTTATCAGGTTTCCTGCTTCACTGCAAATGCTGATAGGCAAGACAATAGTTTATATAAAGTACACATGAACATACCCAAACACAATGAAAAACTATATTGTGTTAAAATTGTTGTTAGGGACATGTCATTTCAACGTCTATAACGCGGAAATAGATTTCTCCTTAATTACGCAAACGTTTGGCTTACAATTCTACTGGTGTAATACAGGAATAAATTTATTACAACTGTAATTACTCTTTGTGTCATTTGCATTGCCTAAACAACTTGATAGGAGACAGATTCGACAGATTTTGACAACGTCAAAATTAGGTTAGCATTAATTGGTTGTACAAAAATGTATGTGCTTATTAAAATCCAACGTGATAGTAATTCTACGTAAAAAAGTTTTTAATGAACCGTCTGTTTATTTTGCACTTCCCAGTTTTAAAACAACGGTTAATTTTTTTTTGAAAAATGAAGGAAACACAAATAACACGGGTATAAAACAAATTTAAATTTGCATGTTTAACGTTCAAATGTACCAACTTATTATGAACTTTTGTTTCAATGCTTCAATGTTGAATTACTTAGTTCGAACTCAATTCAATTTTGTCTTTGTTACTTCCGTTAGAGAGAGTTTATGATGTTTGCTTTAGTCTTATAAAAACTAAGTGTATTTTGCAATTGCGGAAGTTTCGAAAAGTATGGAGATTTTTGCTTGTACTTTATTGGATTTAAATTCAAACTTCGTGCCATCTACATGTAAAAGGATATTTTCTCAAAATTTGCGAGTCTGCATACCATAGTTTTTTTTCTTTCCGAAATAAGTCCTTTTCAGAAATTCTTATTTAAACAAAAAGTTTTAATATTTGAATAAAATCCTTTTGAAATGCAGATGAAAAGTCATTAAACCTTTGTTAGTTTAATTCGCATATTTTAAAATTATGAGAAAACTGTGTTACTTTTTCACAAAAAAAAGTTGTGCACAAACGCAGTTATAATTCGCTGAATTTTATAACACCTTGTTGACGCGAAAGAAATTGTTTCTGTTTCTGAACGTTCTTGTTAGAATGAGATTTGAAATGCTTTTCTATTATTTATTCATCGCTAACCCATCTAAACTGATAGATAAATGTATTATTCAAGTATTCAAATCGTTTTTAATACGTTTTTTCAGTACGTTACCAATATCTAAAATAAAACACGATATACCTACAGTAAATTTTATATATTTCGGAGACTGGTATTAACGCATTGTTATTTAAACTATACAGAATCGAATTCAACCGTTTCCTAGCAAAATTCTTTGTCAATATCGTTAGTTATTTGCAGTCTATTATTTCAAATTTCGAGAGTGACTGTATGTCCGGTGGAAAATTTTAAGACTCATCCGTAGTCGTCTACAAATTTGCCGAGGAAGATGTAAGGGTAATTTTATACAAATACATTTTAGATACCCACATAAAAAACTGTCCCTATCCCGTGAAAATCTGTACCTAATTTACAATTTCATTTATTTTTTTCAAAATTTGATACATCGGAAAGTACAGTTATACATGATAATACTAGCTTTTGAGACTGCAAAGGCATTTATGACTATAAATAGTTACGTTTTTCAACATATGTTTTACCCAAATGAGGAATAGGGTTTACGTTTACTGTTTTACTACTTAGCTACATCGGTTTTCGCAACTACACAGCTGCGTTTTTTATTACCTAATTTGAGAACAATGACTACGTTTTATCGTAATATATAGGTAAAAAACTAGTACGGAATAACTTATGTACATTACGGGTAAACGATTCATTTTTTTTCCTTTGTCTTAACCATATTATTTATTATTACCTATTCTACCAGTGTTAGGCACTTAAAATAACACCAATAATAAAAGGAACGGTTAAATATATTTTTTTATAATAGCTTGTAGTTCGATAACAACTCCCAAATTAACTAAAAAACAGTAACGCCTATAATTTTATTGATAAATGTAGACCTGATGCTGATGAAAAATAAGAGCGCCGGTAAAATAAATAATTTTAATAAATTTTTAACCAAAAATATCCACATATTTTTGGGTAAGTTTTAATTTTACACGTTTAGATGTTTCTTTTGGTGATACATTTGAAACGAGAATAAGACACAAAGTTAATATATTGCAATGAAATTATTATAACATTAATATTTGTCAAAAATTGGTTCTTTTGTAGCGTACCTAAAATTTTAATATGGTCATACCATAGCACATTTCACCACTGAATTATTTTATTAAGCCACAATAACAAAAATGGGACATCAGAGGCAACTATTTAGACCGAATACCTTAAAGTAGTTAAATGGGTACGAATAACGTTATAATTGATAAATATAAAACTATATAGTCGCAAATACTTATTAGTTTGTATTAGGTAGAATTCTGCTGTGACGGTTACTCACACAATTTTCTTTTTAGTAACAAATACTGCAAGGTAATGTAGCTTAGTAACAAATACGTTAATATTGCTGAACATAACACTATACAGCTAAAAAACTTTATGGTAATTTCAAAGAGTAATATTTACATTTTTACTAAAAGGCGTAGTTTGGGCCTTATTTTATGTCAAAATTTGTACACAATAAGCAACTTTAAATAATGAAAACACTAATTAATACATATTTCTTAATGTAACGGTGTTTGTTTTAAATACGTAAACTGGTCTTGTACAATATTTGTTTGCTCAGCGTTTCTGTTTGATTAATTTCACTTAACCTTAGAGGTATGATTTTCATTGTAACGTCTTCAAATGTCATTTCGACTATTTCGTGAAGTATCATTTCCATTGTCAGTGTAAAATTGACTATTAAATTCTATTAAACAGTTTGAGGGTAATTTAATTAAAGTATTTTCTTAATTCAATTGATTCTTTGGTATTACATTAGTAGTAAAAAATTTGTGTTGTGTGACAGTTTTTTTATCTATTTCTTTTCTAAATTTTGCCTGAATAAATTTCGGTTTTGTGCAAAATTTTCCACATAGTGTGTAGACGACGAATTCGATCCAATGCTACCGTAGAAATCGATTCCTACAACATTTTATACCAATTTCCCCTTTATTATTTCTTATCTAATTGGCTCTGACGGTGATAAGAGTGTAATCAATCCTCGTTACTGCAAACAGGTCCATGAATTATTTTATTATATAAAACCCTAATAAATTCATTGATATTCTCTATTGTCAAACACCGTAAGTAGGTACATTGTTTTCCTTATCTACACAAGCGCCATTTTGTATACTTTTTAGAACTGCGACCTGGGGATTACTCCATAACTAATAAAGGCATACATTAGCCGATGGTTTTCGCTCTAGTTTCTGCCTGTGCTGCTGATGTTCCTTTATGTTGTGGCTTCATTCTATGAGGCAGACGTTGTAGTTAACTTCATACAACATTAACCGGTAGTGACCAAATCCACTTGAATTCTATATGTACTCAATAAAAATTATCTTACGCATTTGACATTCCTGTACATATAATAAAATAAATCTAGTACCCTAGTTTATAGTTAATTCATATTTGTTATAATTGTAGTTTTATCTACGTAAGAAATCAATCATTTTAATTCGCTATACACTTATAATTCGCGTTTTTGTGACAACCTTTTGTTATCGCGAGGCCTCACGAATATACGATTTCACATGTGTGCACTTTAATATGGTTAATTAAATAGATTACGCAACATGCTTAAAATAGTGAAAATGAAATTGAGACTCGACGTAGAGAAATTCTTAAAAATCTAAAAATAAAAATCAAAAATACGGTCAAAATGTTAAACTCGCTGAAAATTAAAAATAAATTGTGACGAACGGGAAATTATAATCTCCGGGCAGGATTGAATACAAGAAAACAATACATCGATACATGAAAGTTTACCTAAACGGTTCACCCTATTCTTTGTTAAATTGTAAATAATGAAGGAACCCAGGGTTAATAATCTTTAAAGTAGATATGTTATTTAACTTGTATAACCAAGGTGTCCCAGTTTTTGTTTTCATAATGGTACACAAAAGAAATAAGAAGTCGGCACAAAAGGCAATTATTGATTATGTCATTACAAAGAAAAGAATTTGCCAAAGAGATGTTAGATGTTCTGAGTTAAGCAAAAAGCAGAAATTTCAATGACCACTATTTGATTAGGGCTAAAATGATAATACAGGCAGAATATCGATGCACTTATGACAAAAAGATAATAACATTCATAAATAAGCAAAGAAAATTATAATGTCATATAGGTTACAGGATTTGGCAATTGCTTAAAATGCAGTGAAAAAGTAGAAAAGAGATAATACATTTGGGTAAAAATAAAAAAATTAACTTCAAAATAGCATGGAGAAAATTTAGGAATATAATTTTAAAAGTCGCAATTAAACAAATAATTAAGAACAAGAAACAAACAAGATAGTGGAACTTGGAAATAAAACAAGAGGTAAAATCAAAAAACATCTCTGGATGTAGAAAATTACAGTAAATATAAACAC
This sequence comes from Abscondita cerata, assembly GCA_030710515.1. Lineage (NCBI taxonomy): Eukaryota > Metazoa > Arthropoda > Insecta > Coleoptera > Lampyridae > Abscondita > Abscondita cerata. The sequence continues at coordinate 71,381 of JALBCR010003419.1, read as the reverse complement.
CAAAAATGAAAAGTAAAAAAAACAATACAAGCGGCAAAAACTAAATCTTGGAAGAATTCGGTAGCAAAATGGAACAGGATAGTCGGACAAATCAAAAATTATTGTATAAAGGATTGAAAAACTTACGGAAGAAGAAAAAACAGATTGCAAAACATGCCAAATCTAAAAATAACCAAATACTAACAGAAAATGAAGAAATAATGATACGCTGGAGAGAATACTTCTATGAGCGTCTGAATGATAAAGATAAGAAGAATAACAATGGAAAAGAAAATTCAAAAAAGAAGATAGTAGTGGATGAATATCTACAAGAGGAAAGGGACGACAAGTTTGGAGAAGATGAAATAAATAAAGCGATAAAGTATTTAAAACACGAAAAATCAGCAGGACATGACAGAATCACACCCAAAATATTTAGAACGAAAAGTTCGGTCAAGTTCCAGAGGATTGGAAAACTGGGATAATAGAATAATAGAGAATAAGTAATAGAAAAATGCAATGCGAATCATAAAGAAGTATATTTGGCGATTTAAACCTAGAAAAAGCTTTCGATCGCTTACCGGAAGAAACAATATGGAAAGAATTTCAACAAAAGATCAATGACGAGAAGCTGATAAACGCAGTCAAAATCCTGCATCAGGGAAATAAAGGAAGGGACAATATGGAATCTGATATGCTTTCCATAAAGATGGTGTAAGACAACGTAAAGTTTTGAGCCCAACTCTGTTTAACCTGGTGATAGATGATGTAATTAAAACTATATGTAGTAAACTAAACAAAGCTTACATTGGCTACAACAAACTAGTTGCTATAAACATATCTGAGTGTGGTTTTTGCAGACGATGTGTCAGAAAAATTTTACACGGAACCCTTCACGTATGGAAGAGTTTGAAATATTTTGCCGGCATAAGATGCAGATATTCCAAATTGATCTGCAAGTACCGAGAAGGTTGTATTCAATCTAATTTTTTTAAAGCTTAATAATATATGATCGGTAGGTATGCTGGTATTGTTTTGTATCAAATCAACAAACAAATAACATAATAAAAATATACGCTGCAGTTTAGTGTTCCATTCATTTGACCAAAAAATAACGATCATTAGTTAACCCTACTTATAGGGGTGGTTTGGCCATAATCTTTTTGCACACGTTATCTAGGACTTGCATTTTTCTCTTTCTTTTTCTATTTCAGATTCTTCCTTAATTAAACTACTGCTGTCAAATCGTAAATTTACCTGTAATGATTGGACTGATGGTAATAATGACTGAAATGAAGAAGTCGACGGACTGTACAGTGATATGTCACTATCCAATTTATCTTCAACTAATTTCCTTTTTAAACTAGGAATACTTGGTCTTCTTATCTTTACATGTTCTTCTACTTTGAAGGGAGAGGTTGTTGTCCAAGTTTTAGTGGGTGATGTAGCAATGGTTTGAGATTTGAAGTTTGTCTGTGTAAATTTGCTTCTATAATACCTACTTTTAACATAAACTTGTACACTTTTATTTTGAGTTTTTGGCAGACATTCTGTTCTTTTGACTTCAACCGGGAAATCTAAAATAAAGGTACAACAGGTGCCTCAGTCCTTCTGTGGACCAACATCAGAAAAGCCACTGAATATTTGCAGCCTCCTGTTGAAGCAGTACAATCATGACACTAAACGCTTACAATTTTTCTTTCTTTTTCGTCAACTATCACAGTCACTGAGTAAGATTTAGAGCAAACTTTGTGTTCTGGACACACCTTGCATTTTATGGTACACATATCGGATTCACGCCGAAGTTGCACGTATCCTCTGGCACCGTAAGATTGTCTTGCTGATTTGAAAAGACAAAAATGCAAAATATATTAACCTTGAAAGTAACAAAAAGGGGGTAAAAATTACATTCATAACTTTATGCACACTTGTTAGGTTATGTCATCTTTTCTTATTTCCGTTGTTATTTTACGAGTTATATTACATAATTAAAAATTGAATAAAAAATGGATAGTTAATATACTTACACAGATATTTTCACATTTCTGAATTCAGCAGCACCATAGTCTGAATTAGTTGAAATAAAATTATTAAAATGTAAACCTCTGAAAGGTGTGTACATGGCTTTACAAGAGTTTCTCTGGCTGAAAATAGACCGTTTGACACAAATTTACCTATAACTAAAAGTGGACCATAAGGGCGCCAGAGGGCGTCAAACTTTCCAAAAAAATATTGTATATTGGGAATAACTCGAAAACGGTTTGACGGATTTTGTTCCGCTTTTGTATGCTGGTTGTCTGCTTCTGAAGACGTTTTTCTTTGTAATGAGAACAAATTTTTGATGGCAAGAAAAGTCGCTTTCATTCGGGCACTGTCAAGTAAATAATAATATTTTAACAACCGTCAACAATACGAAACCAAAATAATTCTGACAAATAAAATGAACAATTTGAAAACTACAAAATGAGAAATTTAAAGTAAACATAATTAAAACAAAGGTGATGAGTATAAAAAAAAGTCATGAAAATCTAAATATAAGAATGGGATAACAAAATTAGAACAAATGGCGAAATGCAAATACTTAGGAACATGGATAGAAAATGCCGAAAATATAGAAAGCAAAGTCATCGAAAGAATAGGGAACGCATCTACAGTCTATCACAGGATGAACAAAGTACTATATGAAAACACAGTATAAGGACAAAAACAAAACTGAATGTACTACATAAAGCTATCCCTTACGGAGTAGATTGATACAGAAACGCAAGAATTGAAAGGAATTACACGCAGGGACAGGATTAAGAAGGAAGATGTCAGAGAACAATTGGGCATAGATTCGATTCTTAAGTTATTAGAGGAAAAGCAATTGAAATGGTTTGGGCACCTCAACTGAATGACAGACAAGTCAAACAAATTTGGAAAGCTAGGAGCATCAAGAAAAAGAAAAAAGGTAGACCGAAGAAAACATCTTATGGTGGAATAGATGTTGGTTATATATTCAGTGTGACCCACTTGAAAGCGAAACACTCCTATTAAATTTATTTTTTATTGTCTGATTTTGACTAACCGTTTATTAAATTATAGAACGTTTAAAACTATACTTTGTGATTCATTATTATCTCGCTAATTTATTTCTATCAAGGGAAAGCCCAATCCAGTAATGTACTCAGATTTAAAAAAAATTTAATACAATTGTTTTAGTTTTCATCACTAAAAAATTACGTAATAGACCTTAGTTTTGTGTAAAAAAATGTGATAATTTGTCCCAAAGTATAGTTTTTAAACGCTTTACGATTTGGCCTCCTGAACTGTAAAGCACATTTTCAGTTGTTCATGCGGTAAAGTAGAGGCTGGTTTATCTGCAATTTGGGAACGTTTAAAAATAATTTAAGTAAAAATCCGATAAATTGATTTTAAAAATTTACTTTACATCATACTTAACACGATAATGTACATACAGGTAAAGGCGCATTTAATTTTTGTATTGATGATGATATTGATGGCGCCATCTATACGTCAGTTAAACAAATGAACATATTGGGTAGTGTATGTCAAAATGGTTAAACAACCAGGCCTACTTAAAATCAGTAGAAATAATCTTGTTCCTTTTTTAATTTTTGATGATAATCGTCGGCCAAAAAATGTTATACAAATTTTGTGTGTAAAGTGATTTTACGGTGCTCCAGCTAATGAGGACAAACAAAGCTGTCGCGCCGTAAAATCCTACTTTTACACTCTAATGTGAACAACTATTGCAAGTCGGTCCACTTCCAACCCTACCAAATCTATTTCATCCAGCGAACCTTGCTTGTCATATTAATACTCTTCAATCCGCACTTGCTAAGATTCATTAACGTGTAAAATTGAGCATCATCCCTCAAACAAAGCTGTCGCGCCGAAAATCCTACTTTTCACACTTTAATGTAAATAACTGTATCAAAATCGGATGATAAATCTAAATTTTATGGGAGTGTTCTGCTTTCAAATGGGTCACACCATATATTTGAATTATATAAGAATAAATTTAAAAAATATAATTAATATTTACAATTTTTGTATTTTACGAGAAATCTCAACACTACTTCCTCTTAGTAAATAAAATAGTTACAATAAAAAAAATGTGTGAAATTAAATGTTCGTTTGAGTTCGAATATGTGATTAGATGTATACTGCCGTAATTAGCTACAACACAGTATCTACATTTTTATTAATTTTGACCTTTTTTTAAATAATTGATATGGCTGAACGCTTTATACGAGGATGTATTGATATCTAGTTAGCCTAGACCAGTTCCTTGCATAAACAAAATATTGCGTTACCATAACAACGAACAATAACTTATTAGAAGTGTCAGTGTAAAGTTTGACGTCAAAAAGTAAACCAGAGTCACGCAATAAATTAAATAAAAAAAGATGTCCACCGAAATTGTGAAAATCGAAAAATTGGAGTATCGAGCCATCATCAAGTACCTGTATTTAAAAGGGTTAAGAGGTAAGCAGATTTACGAAGATATGCTTAATACCCTTGGTGATCAATGCCCTTTGTATGCGACCGTCAAAAATTGGAATGCAAGCTTCAAAAGAGGTAAATTTTCTGTGTCAGTCCCCGAAAATATCGATGCCGTTCATGACATGATTTTATCAGACCGTCGAATTGGGCTAAAACGGATATCTGAAGCACTGAATATTTCATACGAACGCGTTCATCATATGATTCACGTCAATTTGGACATGAGAAAAATTGCTGCAAAATGGATCCCCAAATGTTTCAATGTTGACCAAAAGCGTGCAAGGGTAGAAGCATTGCGTTCGATCTGTGCTCGATTTGTGCTTCGAATTGTTACTATGGATGAGACTTGGGTACATTTCTACGATCCAGAAACAAAGCAACAATCGATGGAATGGCGACACTCTGGTTCTCCAAGACCTAAGAAGTTTCGTGTCCAAAATCTGCTGGAAAAGTTCTTGCTTCAGTTTTTTGGGATTGCCATGGAGTAATCATGATTGATTTTTTGGATAAGGGTAGAACAATAACTGGAGATTACTATTCGACATTACTGACCACTTTACGGGAAAAGCTATCCAAAGGTGCTTTGTTTTTGCAGGACAACGCCCTGCACATAAATCTCATGTTGCCATGCAAAAAATTCGTGATTTAGGGTTTGAATTACTAGAACACCCCCCTTATTCACCCGATTTGGCTCCGTCCGACTATCACATCTTTCCTCAACTGAAAAAAAGTTTAAAAGGTCGTACATTTTCTTCCAACAAGGAGGTAATAGAAGCTGTGGAAGTCTGGTTTGCAGAGCAAGAAGAAACATTTTTTTTTGAAAGGTCTAGAGACGTTGCAGATTCGCTGTAATAAATGCATCCAATTACGAGGAGAATATGTTCAGTAATAAAATATTTTGACATTGAAATTTTTGTTTGGTTCTATAGTAGGCTAAGAATTTTCAATATATCTTCGTATACACTTATCAACAATACGTTTCTTTTGTTAGGATAATCATACTAGCTATGGTTTACTTTACAATTTTATCAAGGTTCTGTGCATGTAATTTTTGCTATCATTGGTTAATTGTTAGATTGCTTTTACGAAGTTTAATCGTGTCAGTAATATTGTTATTGTGATGCCTTTGCAAGTTAAATTGATAAATTATATCATTTCATCTTTGAATACTTCCTGTGATGAAGAAATGATACTAGCACTACTATATAAAAAAGAAGAAATTTAAAAGTTGTGGTATCGTTTATAAAAAAAAGTTTCCAACGTCAGTAACACAAAGAAAAATGGAAAAGGTGGAGACTAATAAACCCAAGTAATTTGTTAAGCGAGGTTGTGACCACTGTGCAACTGACCTAACAAGATTGACAAAACCAGCAGATTTTAATAAACAATGAATTTTGGAAATTAGATTATTTAGCCCGAAAGGTGTTTATTATGGGTAGTGTGTCTACAAATATTACTAATAGAAGATATTCTGGAAATGCAACAAAAAACAAGTCAATCGCACAAATATTTTTTAAAAAATCCAACAGTGAGAAATTTGATCTAATCAAAGAGGGAAACACTTAAAAACTGTTATGGTGGATTGCAAACAAATTCACAATCATGTTGCATTCTTTGACCGACAGTCTCACATTATAGGAGGGAGCATGCACCTAATAAAAATATCTAGTGACCTAACAATTAAAGTGTTACATCAAGATTTTATAAAAGAATAAAAATGTAAAAGTGTTCATGCGATGTGTACAGAAGAATGGTAAGAAAAGATCTTAAGATATATCGTTTACTATACTCAGTCACAAAGAATGTGAATTATGCGAACATTTTAACTTCACAATAAGAAACGTAAAGACCCAGCAAAATTTCTAGAATGTGACATATGCGTGGAGTGTAAACATCCAAAAATCTCAAAAAGCCCGTATTCGATACAGAAAAGATTCTTTGCCATAAAACTTCACTAGGAGTTTCTGCCGACCTGCAAAAAGTCATAAAGTTGCCAAGGCATGTTTAAAAGAGAATTTTTTTGTCAAAGGATAATAGCTTTTAATGAAAGAAAGTGCCAAAACTAGAAATTCCAGACCTATGGCATGCCTTTGACATGAATGTATATCAGGTCCCAAAAGAAAGATCTCGTCAGCATCTTTCATGCCTTTTATGACAAATCGGGACGCGCCGCATATTATTATTTGGTTGGATAATTGCTCTGCCCAAAATAAGAATTGACGTTGTTTTTTTATCTTGTCTGGATTATAAACTCGAAATTAATTTCCACAATGAGCCAGAACACACTTTCATGTCTGCAGACAATTTCCACCACTAAGTAGAATTGAGTTTTAAATGAAACCCAAAAATTTACGACTATAGCGATTACGTATGTGCAGAACAACGTGCTAATCCTGGAAATGTTTTAATTATAGAAATGAAATTGGAAAACTTTTTTTGAATGGAAAGATTTTTTTTCAGTTTATAAAAATTAACAAGATAGCTCCAAGACTGCTCTTAAAAAACATGGTTGAAGTAGAAAATTTATTTAGATTTTCTCAACCTTAAGAAATTTAAAACCATGGCAGATTCTCAGATAAAATCGTGATTGAGAGGAATTATACAAAAAAACTTAAATTTCTGATAATATTATTCCGTTATTACCTACTAATTGGCAACGGTTTTGGGAAGATCTTCCACTTGACAATAATGCAGAAGATTTCCGATTCAAAATTGAAGATAACTAAGTAATTTGAATTTGTATTAACATCGATTGTATTTATCAATTAACCAAACGGTTTCTCAATTAGTGCCACTCTACTTACTTGTAATATTTCTTTATAAGCATTTGTTGTGAGCTATGTTTTTTTGATTTCTCAACATCTAATTTATGTTTACTGTTTTTTCCAAATTTTCAACTTCATAAAAATAGGTTTGCATTCTTTGCTAAAAAAACAGTAAATGCACTCATTTAATTACATATTAATATTTTCATAAATATGTATCTAACATAAATTTTATTTCATCGAATTGTGTAGATAGGTAAAATGGTGTAAAATGAGACAACCCAAATTTTGGGTAAAAATGATATAGTCATACTTTTTCTGTAAGAATAATATTATTTAGAATGCTAAAGCGACAAATTGGTACATATACAGGGTGATTTATAATAGGTGTACAAAATTTTGTCATCGTGCTCGGGAAGCCATTTAAAGAAAAAAATGTTGTATGAAGATAGGTCGTATTTTATTTTTTAATTGAACTACATCAGATTTAAATTTCATTAGAAAGTAAAAGTACAACTTTAAAAATGTATAATAAGAAAATTAATGACTATGAGAGAAAATATTATCTATAACAGTTGTTCAAAATGCCCCCCATGAGCTCGAATGCAAGCATGACAACTGCGCACCAATGAGTCGTAAACCCTCGCTATTGTTGTACCATCTTGCCAAATTTTTGTTTAACCCATTTGTTATTTGGTCAAGTAATTATTCACATGTATTAATTTCGACACTATAAACCAGTTGCTTCAAATAGCCCCAAGCAAAAATCCAAAGGGTTCAGATTGGGAGATCTTGGCGGCAAGCAATAAAACCTCCCTGACCAATCTATCGTTCAGGATAATGTTCATTCTACCATCCACGTACTTGTCTACCGTAGTGAGGTGGAGCGCCATCGTGTTGAAACCACATTTCTTCTCGGAAAGCGTTTCATCAAGAAAAGTTAAATAGTGTTTTGCATTTAGCCTGTGTGGTAAAACTTAATAATTCAAGCAGTTCTCCGTTAAAGCTACCAGCCCAAGTGTTTACACTAAAACGGTGTTAAAATCGCGATTGTCTCACAGCATGTGAATTCTGAATAAACCATAGATGGTAGTTATGACTGCTATTAATACCCTCTCTAGTAAATTGGGCATCCTATTCTAGTTAAAAATATGAAATGCTTGGACACGTTGAATGTGATAGGGGTGTAATTGTTCACGATGTAGCGTTTGCCATACAAAATTTTGAAATAGACGAAAATGCGTTGTGATGCATCTAGTGCTCAGTGAGGGGTTGTCCAACACTACATCAATTACATATTCTTTGTTATTTACAATATCTTCTCTAGAGAGATTACTTGGATCATTACGTGGAACAACAATGGAAAAACTTTGACGATACTCTCTAGACGCCTGAAGGCCGTTACCATTACAACACCCAGACAGATAAACCATATCTGCATATTCAGCTATACTAAACTCACTCATTTTGACAACTATCAACTTAATTGTTTCACAAATTATGTTGTTTATTTCCATGGCTAATAGATTTTTAAGTTGTACTTTAATGATTATTTCTAAATGAAATTTAAATCTGACGTAGTTTAATTATAATACAAAATACGACCTATCTTTATACAACATTTTTCTCTTAAAATTACTTCCCGAAAACGATGTCAAAATGTTGTTGCGGTTTATTTGTAAACAAACTCCAAAATATAGCAGTGCTCGAATACCATGCCGGCAGCTTCTCTTAGTCGGGAGTGGTCATTGGGCTTATGGAGAAACGTTAGAATAAAGGCTTCCACACTGCACGAGGAATTTATAAGGCGACAACTAAGATTGCGTATAAGAGATATTCTAGAGCCACTAGGAACTCGTAGACACAGAAACAAACCGTACGTTGATAGAAATATGTATATTATTATAGCGACTAGAGTTCAATCAACACACATAGAAATACATAGACACACCAATAGATAATATCATTTAGAATTAATAGCAAAGTATAGTTATAAAATAATAATAACTCACGAGAGCGAGTAATAATTCGAGGCACAAACGCCCCAAATAGGTTAGCGAATTATAAACTTTTGACAGTCGTAGCACGGATTATTCCATGCAAGCCATTCACCGAGTTCACGTGGCAAATATTGTTCTGGAATTACGGCGAGTACCGGACCTTGGCCGATTATTTAAATAGTTTAAAAGCGCACAAAATTAATCAGGTACTTGGAAAGATCTTTCTAGATCACAAAATTATCTATGCAGCGCCAAAAGGTAAGTTAAATTCACGGTCGCAGTACGTATATACATAAAACGCGACAAAGTTTCTGAATGACATGCATAAAAGAATTTAACTTAGTTTGTATAAATAGGAAGTCTTCGGTGTGCGACAGTTAATCGACAGATGTGACTGCTTTTATCCAAATCTAGTATTTATTATCAAATGAAAAGAAAAGAAAACCAAAATGGACTCCGTTGATAACAGTTGCTGGGCTGCTCACACAAAAACAGATAATTGCTTATCCTTGGGTGATGTCCTTGACATCCTTCCAAGGTAGGTTGAAATTTCAACCTTAGTTAAAATACCAGACCCACTTCGTTATTTTATAATTTTTGGATTATTATCCTTGCTAGTATAACTACAATTAATGATAAATTGATTAATTAATTCCTAGTAAAAACGGAGTACATCTAAAAAGACCAGCAGAAGAAGCCAAAGAAAGAAGTATACAGGAACAGTAGTCGAAGACTTATTTCCTAATTTAAATGGGATGATTTTACTTCAATTGATACTACAAAACACATGTCTAATTGTTCAATTTTTAGACAAAATCTTCCATGTACACCTTTTCACAACGGTCAGCAAATAGGAAATAAGATATATCTTTGCGAGCAAATAATGACAAATTGTCGGAACTGGCAATTTCAAATAACTAAAATCCCCAGAAGATTTTTCAACACAAAGATTCATATTCAAACGCATGAGTGTAAAACAAGGCTGTCTATACTGTAGGAGAAATTGGTCTATAAATCAATTATTTGCGAAATAATACTGTCACAATGTACACCTGTTATAAATTACCCTGTATATTTTAAAACCTAATATACAGGGTGATTCATAAGTAATGGGCCAAATTGTAAATCTACGTTCAGCAGGCCAAAATCATAATATTTTCATTAACAATAATGGATCTTAGTCTGCTCCTTACTGATATACAAGATGTTAAAGCGAAAAAAATAAAATATGTAAGGTTGTGTGATATTTATCATTGTTGGGGTAACACTAAGACGGTCTAAGACGGTGAAAAATGAGACACTAAGTTTTCGAGCACGCCCGATGATTCAACATGGCTACTTAACAAAAGTTTACCGCTTCATTTATACGTTCTTAAGATGTAACGTGCGACTTGTTCAAACAGAAAAATTATTGAAGCATAAAGCGCTAACTTTAAGTTTCCTGGAGAATATACAGGGTGATTTATAAGTAATGGCCAAATTGTAAGTCTACGTTCAGAAGGCCACAATCATAATATTTTCATTACCATTATTGTCTTTAGTTACAAGTTGTTTTATCGCTCATTATTTTACAACTTACTTATTGATTTGGATAGCCCCATCATTTCTGTAGAAAAAGCTATACTTCTGATCTTCATGTTAACGATTTTCGAGTATTTGAGTTTTGCTAATTCACTTCACTACTTTCGCGGTGGTCGACGGCATTACTCTGTTAACACAATCATGCCACGAAATGTTGACATTTACCTAACCGTGTGATAATTAATAATAATATTAAAATGAAACCATACAAAAATTACGTAATAAAACACATTTATTGAACGCCAGTTAATAAAACGAAAGACAACATTATTGGCGTACAATAAATGTGTTTTATTACCCAATTTTGTATGGTTTCATTTTAATATTATTATCAATATCAATTACGTTAGGTAAATGTCAACATTCCATGCCATGCTTGTGTCTTAACAGATTAATGCTACGTCGACCACCGTGAAATGTAGTGAAGTGAATTAGCAAAATTCAAATATCTCGAAAATCGTTAATATTTTGAAAATCAAAGAAGTATAGCTTTTTTCTAAAAAAATGATGGGGCTATCCAAATTTAATAAGTAAGTTGTAAAATAATGAGCGATAAAAAGTTTGTAGCTGATTTCATCTGATTCATATGGCGCATGTGGCGACATCTACGAGTTAACTCAAATCCTCTTACACATTCTTGTTTACCTTACAAAAACTAGTTCATACCCAATTTTCAAGTCATTATGTAGAAAAGTAGCGGATCTATTAACAAAAATCTATTTCATTTTTTTTCGCTTTAACATCCTGTATCTCAGTAAGAAGCAGACTAATACCCATTAATGTTAATGAAAATATTATGATTTTGGCCTTCTGAACGTAGACTTACAATTTGGCCCATTACTTATAAATCACCCTGTATATTCTCAGGAAACTTAAAGTTAGCGCTATGCTTCAATAATTTTTTCTGTTTGAACAGGTCGCATGTTACATCTTAAGAACGTATAAATGAAGCGGTAAACTTTTGTTAAGTAGCCATGTTGAATCATCGGGCGTGCTCGAAACTTGTGTCTCATTTTTCACCGTCTTAGACCGTCTTAGTGTTACCCCAGCAATGATAAATATCACACAACCTTACATATACATCTAAAAATACTGCGTCTTATTTTTACCCATGCGTGTCTCAGTATTGCCCCAAAACAGATTAAAAATGAGACATGGGTTTTTTAATTTTAATTCAGAAAACTTATTTAACTTGGTAAAACATTTTACCTTAAAAAATACTCTCGATAAAATATGAATATGTTGCATAATTTTTTTATCATGAGTTTGATAAAATAGACACCTAAAAATTAAAAGTTTTTAAAAGTGTCTCGTTTTACACCATCTCGCCCTACAGTGTATTAGCTAAGCACGGCAGTATTTGGTAATCTGACACCTTTATACGACAACATTTTATTAAAACCAACAATTTCTTTTTGATGCGGTAGAATGAGGTATTACAAACTTAGTAGTATAATTAGTTCAAGTTTAACTATACCAAGCACTAATTATTAATTAAAATCAATACAATAATGGTAAATTTTAAAATAAATTTCGTTTGTATTTAATTAAAAACTCGAAAGTTTTCTTATTAACGATGGAAAACAAACGATTATTGAGGAATAAATGGTCAGAGAAATAAAGTTGAAATTGAATGTTTACTTTGCTTCCGACTTTATTTGAACCTATTAAAATGTAAAAAGTTTTGCCTTAAATGCATTTCCATGTACTTTAAGTTTGTAAATTACTTCACTCTCCACTATTAGTTTCATTGTTTTAAAGTAGTTTTATCACGTCGTTTTTCAAATCCAACTTAGGTTTTGTTTAAAATAGAAATTTTCGTCAGCGTTCCCAATTTTAACCATGAAAACAACTTGCTTAAGTTTAAGTTTAAGTTCTGTTTTGTAACAGAAACAACATCCTCGATTAGTTAAAATTCAAAACTTCGCTAATCTGATAGTGTTAGTAGTTTCACGCACAAGTTTCTGAAAGATTTTATCGATTTTGATGTTCCTGTTATAAAAGTTAAATAAGTATACTATGTGCACTAAAAAATGACTACCATTTTAACATTTTATTAAAAATCTAAAGTTCACTTGAGATTTTATTACTTTTTGTACTTGAATAGTTCTTGATACTGGTTTGAAACTTCCAAATTCGTTGTTTGCAGTGACACAATATAAGTTCTATAATACTTTTTGAATCGAAATCACAAGGAATATAACGTGATATTAAACTTTTGACGTCCAGTCAATAGAGATATTGTTTGTTATCCCAAAAATTATTAAAAGTTTGTATTGTTTGTAGCATAATGTAATGCAAAAATAATTATTTCTACTAGTACCTACATGAAAATTTGAGCAATAAGTGTAAATGTTGTTATTTTTGGAATATCTCTAATAAAAGTCTTCAAAGCAAAGTAAAAAGAGTTTACGTCCTTTGTAATACAAGTTTCATTCTGTATGACCTTCCAGAAATTAGAAATTTTCTTGATATATTTTGGGGCTTTATTGAAAGTGCTGTGAAGGATTAAGACATTTATGTCGAATAAGGGTACTGATCTAGTTTTTGTGCACGTAATTAATTGTAAAGATTTGGAGGACGTATATCGATTTCCCTACATTAAGTGTTTAACCCCTCGGCTTGGGAGTGAAAAGATTTTATTTTAAAACAAAAATTTTAAAGGAAAAGGAGAATTTTCAATTTTTGTCACGTCCATCAGATATACAAACGAGAAACACCAGATGCACGAATTAAAAAAGTAATGTAAGCAACTTTTTCCCATACTTTGTAGTAATATTTGAAAATATGGAAAATGTGTATAAATAAAATAAAAAATTTTTTTTAAAACGTGTAATAAACTTGAAAATATAATTTAGTTAAAGTTGTAGATAATGTATAATAATGACGCGAAATCACATCGACACTTATTATTCGAGTTCATCTCGCCGCTAGTTCATCTCGTCACAAGTTTATCTCTACGGAAGTTTATTTCGTATAATAAAACAAATACGTTTAGGACTTATGTTTATATAAGCTTTTCCTTAAAATTTAATAACAAATAATATTATGAAATTTTGTTCACATACATTTCTACACCTTGTAACCGATATGTTTCAAGCCAAAAAACCTTTAAATAAAGTTATCGATAATATACTGCTATGAGTAAACCTTTAGATTTTTAAAAATTATTATGCGTTAATTTATTCTACATCCCAACCACCTCTTTATTTTTAAATTAAAAAAATAAATATTGAAAAAATTCAAATAGATTATCTAACTTCCAATAATTACAAGAAAGGTCAACATTAAAAATCAATTAATCAATATTGATGCAAACGTCAATTTTTTTTTAAATTGACAGATTGACAACTACTTTTACGCTACATTTATAATAATAAAATATAACAAATACTTTACTTCTATTTGGATGATGCTGTATTTATGTTTTCAGGACACTCAAAAAGGATAATTAAATATTTATACTATACCCATTTACAAATTATTTATTATGCCAGTTTTTTAAATTAAATTAGTGTTAAATGCGTGTTATTTTTGTTATCAAATTACCTTCAATATTTATTTTTGCAAACTCACATAATTTTTTTTAAATTTTGAAGTGATATACAACCGATGGTAATTGATGAAATGATGGAATAAACCTTTCTTTACTCTGTAACTCGTTAATCCTAGTAAACTTTTACTTGTATCTAATTATCTACTGCTACTGATTCGTACATTCATTTACTCACGTTTACCGATGTATAATTACAATGATCTGACATGTCTTGTCCCCTGCTGTTAGCGATTCAATTCGTATCTTTTTCTATTACTCATATACCCATTATTCTACTCCTTTCTTACCCTTTATAATTTCCCTCTCCTATTATAATTTTTTATTTCTTTAACTACAACTTATTCTTTGCTTAATTTTCCTTACCTTTATTCCTCATATTTCATCTAACTTCTATTAATATTTCTTCTTACTTTACTTCATATCTAATTTTGTTTTATTAACTTGCTTTCTTCACCATTACTTCTCCTTGAAATCTTCATCGTGAACACGTTTCTGCGTAAACCATTAAATTGATCCTTTCTTTTCTTATCCTAGTACCTCTCTTTCTTCGATCATTGCTACTTTACCTCGGTAGTTATGATGCTTCTCATTTTATTTCTACACTCTTCCTTTTCTTAAACTTTAATTTAGGTCTTCCTAACTATTTGTTTTCAATGTACTATACGTTCTGTCATTATATTTTTCAACCTAAATTTTTTAATTCAGTTTAAATTTGCTGTTTATGCCTTCTTTCCACACTCGTTTTATCGTGATCCTTCTTTTCGTTATTTTAATCCTCTTGAACACCTGTCTTACTTCAATGTCTGTGTGACATTCTCCAAGCTTTTTCTCTTTCGCTTATTCCTTTAGTTATCTGGCGATCTAATTTTTCTAAAATAGCTTAGGCGAGTCGTATTCCTTTCTATTGTAAGTCATGGTTTCGTTTATGTTAATGCGTATTAGCTCAGCTAATCTTGATACTATTGTGTTATTTTCATCTACGCTTGACCTGTTTCCTAATTTTCACTTTTTGAATTTCTTCCTGAAATTTCAATTGTAATTAATTAATTCTCCCTTTAAGCGCTGGACCAATCCCTTATCACTTGTTTTCTCCAACATCACCATCATATTTTTTACTTCTTCATTTTCTCGTCTTCTTGCTTATTTTGCTCTCGATTTCTAGTATTAATCTTTACTCAATTTCTTGAATTTTCATAATGCTTTCTTTAGCGGAATTATTTTGTGATTTCATTGCTAATGTGTTCACTATTTTCTTCACTCATTATATCCGTATTTTCCTTTAATTTTTTTACAATGTCTTCTAAATTTTCCCACCTGTTATCAGTGTTTTCCAATTTCTTATTAAAACTTTCCATTTTTTATCCATATTGTTTAACTGTATCAGCATGTTATCTATTTATTATAGGATCTTTGATTTGCGTTGGTTCACCTTCCGCTGGGTGTTCCAATCTTTCTGATGGTACAACCTGTTTTTTACTTTCTTCAATTTGTTCTCCTCCCTTCAACTACACTCTTCGCTGTATTATCCTCTTCTCCTGATTCTTGAACCATTCCTTCTTCTTTTGCCATTTTCTTAGTGTGTGCATCGCGGTTATTTACATTGTTACCTTGTATGACACCTGCAATTATTTAAAAATTATGGCTATAACATAGTCTAAAACTATCTACTCAATCACTATTTTCTAATCTACTTGTTGTTCAAAATTATTAAACCTGTGCATCAATACCCTAAACGAAGATCAGCCCCACGTTGCTGGTCGCCATAATGCTATAAATACACCTAGCACTCACCTTTAGATTTTTAAAAACATTATGCTTAATTGTGTGTGCCTCCCAACTATTTCTTTATTATTAAATTTTTATTCAAAAAATAAATATGGTAGAAATTATCTCATGCAAAAGAAGATACAAAACAAGTTATTTAATTAAGCAACTTTGTCGACAGGAGTGTAAAAGCTGTACATAAGTCGATCCTTCGAAAATTATAGCGAACAAAACTTACAAAACTTACGAACTTACAACAGGCGATTCGAGATTTTTTATTTTTGCTAACACCTATGCTTGCTTATTGCTTAATGCAAACCATTTGCTTGCGTGATCGCTAACACGAGTCGACACTAGGTGTCGCAAAACTTATAGTAGGTTATTTAATTTCTACAATGATTACAAGAAAGATCAACATTAAAAATCAATAACAATGCCTATTTACAATTAAGTTTACAAAACTATTGATGCAAAGTTAAATTTTTTAAATTGACAGATTCGCCAACTACTTTTTACACTACATTTACACTAATAAAATACTACAAACACCTTACTTCTATTTGGATGATTCTGTATTTATGTTTTTAGGGCACTTCAAAAGAATAAATAATAATTATTTAACAAACGAGTGTATTAATAAAAGCGATTAACATGCGAGATATTTTAACACGTGAGCGAAGCTAGTACGTTATTGTTTGAAAATGGTAATGGATCTTAATGCACGAGTTAGAGTTTACACAACTTTTCCGTCAACAGTTTTGTAATTTCAATAATATTTATTGTAATAATTCTAGAGAAGATACGCTATTGTGAACGCACCTTTGAAAGCACGTGTTGTAAAACCATAATTTTTAAATAAATAATATAACCTAACTACGTCGTTTCTACTTTTTGTGAGCTTTGTTTTGGTAATTCTTTTTACCTTTTTGCCTTTTGTATGGATACTAAACTAAACAATATTGAAGAACTGTGTGATAGAATAGTTTGTAATATTGATGACCTGAATACCTCTTAAGTTTTATCATCCGAATGTTGTACAGTATAAAATGTTTCGAAGTGTAAACAAATTCAGCATTTATTATAACAGTAGATTCATGTCGATTTGTTATTATTAAAATTTATTTGCTACAAATTACGATAGATTTTTTTATTTATGTTTTCATGTCGCCAGTTCATCTCGTCACAAGCTTATCTCTACGGAAGTTTATTTCGTATAATAAAAACAAATACGTTTAGGACTTATGTTTATATAAGCTTTTTCCTTAAAATTTAGTAACAAATAACATTATGAAATTAGTTCACATACATTTCTACACCTTGTAACCGATATGTTTCAGCCAAAAAAACCTTTAAATAAAAGTTATCGATAATATACTGCTATGAGTAAACCTTAGATTTTTAAAAATTATTATGCTTAATTTATTCTACATCCCAACCAATTCTTTATTTTTAAATTAAAAAAAAATAAATATTGAAGAAAATTCCAAATAGGTTATCTAACTTCTCCAATAATTACAAGAAAGGTCAACATTAAAATCAATTAATCAATATTGATGCAAACGTCAATTTTTTTAAATTGACAGATTCGCCAACTACTTTTACACTACATTTACACTAATAAAATACAAATACCTTTTACTTCTATTTGGATGATTCTGTATTTATGTTTTAGGGCACTTCAAAAGAATAAATAATAATTATTTAACAAACGAGTGTATTAATAAAAGCGATTAACATGCGAGATATTTTAACGCGTGAGCGAAGGAGCTTGTTAATGTTTGAGATTGGTAATCGCCTTTAATTCACGAGTTACTTACACAACATTTCCGTCAACAGTTTTGTAATTTCATTAATATTATATTGTAATAATTCTAGAGAAGATACGCTATTGTGAACGCACCTTTGAAAAGCACGTGTTGTAAACCATAATTTTTAAATAAATAATATAACCTAACTACGTCGTTTCTACTTTTTGTGAGCTTTGTTTTGGTAATTTTACCTTTTTGCCTTTTGTATGGATACTAAACTAAACAATATTGAAGAACTGTGATAGAATAGTTTGTAATATTGATGACCTGAATACCCTTAGGTTTTATCATCCGAATGTTGCGTACAGTATAAAAATGTTTCGAAGTGTAAACAAATTCAGCATTTATTATAACAGTAGATTCATGTCGATTTGTTATTATTAAAATTTAATTGCTACAAATTACGATAGATTTTATATATGTTTTCATGTCGCCAGTTCATCTCGTCACAAGCTTATCTCTACGGAAGTTTATTTCGTATAATAAAACAAATACGTTTAGGACTTATGTTTATATGTTTTTTCCTTAAAATTTAGTAACAAATAACATTATGAAATTAGTTCACATACATTTCTACACCTTGTAACCGATATGTTTCAGCCAAAAAAACCTTTTAAATAAAAGTTATCGATAATATACTGCTATGAGTAAATCCTTTAGATTTTTAAAATTATTATGCTTAATTTATTCTACATCCCAACCACACCTCTTTATTTTTAAATTAAAAATAAATATTGAAGAAAATTCCAAATAGGTTATCTAACTTCTCCAATAATTACAAGAAAGGTCAACATTAAAATCAATTAATCAATATTGATGCAAACGTCAATTTTTTTAAATTGACAGATTCGCCAACTACTTTTACACTACATTTACACTAATAAAATACTACAAATACCTTACTTCTATTTGGATGATTCTGTATTTATGTTTTTAGGGCACTTCAAAAGAATAAATAATAATTATTTAACAAACGAGTGTATTAATAAAAGCGATTAACATGCGAGATATTTTAACGCGTGAGCGAAGCGAGCTTGTTAATGTTTGAGATTGGTAATCGCCTTTTAATTCACGAGTTACTTACACAACATTTCCGTCAACAGTTTTGTAATTTCAATAATATTATATTGTAATAATTCTAGAGAAGATACGCTATTGTGAACGCACCTTTGAAAAGCACGTGTTGTAAACCATAATTTTTTAAATAAATAATATAACCTAACTACGTCGTTTCTACTTTTTTGTGAGCTTTGTTTTTGGTAATTCTTTTACCTTTTTGCCTTTTGTATGGATACTAAACTAAACAATATTGAAGAACTGTGTGATAGAATAGTTTGTAACATTGATGACCTGAATACCCTTAAATTTTATCATCTGAATGTTGCGTACAGTATAAAATGTTTCGAAGTGTGAACAAATTCAGCATTTATTATAACAGTAGATTCATGTCGATTTGTTATTATTAAAATTTATTTGCTACAAATTACGATAGATTTTTTATTTATGTTTTCATGTCGCCAGTTCATCTCGTCACAAATTATTTTGCAGGTCAGTCTACTTACAACCCGACCAAATCGTTTTGATCCAGCGAACCCTGCTTATTATTTTAATACTCTTCCACCCGCACTTGTTAAAATTTATTAACGTGTAAATTGAGCATCATCCCATAATTCAACTAACTTAATCTGCACTACTTACATTTTATTTAAAATATAGGATTGATGCTGAAGTATAAAATTATATCATCTGAATATTTTACAGAAACTTATGTTTTATAAAAGTTTCTTTTGGCATTGTTAGCACTTTTGTTTAAAAATGAAATCTATATACAAAATATTTTTGAAAATACATAAAAAAATAAAATGCCCTCGTGAGTCGATTTTATCTATTGTAAATAACAGATTTTATCAGACTATTTAGCAAATAATCAAATAAAGAACTAGGCTAGGCAGTCCGTAGAATTGAATTTATTTAATTATTTAAGAAAAATTACAACGAAAAGAACTCGTAGTGGGGTGGAACTTTGTATTAAAACATAAAAAATGTCATATTTGTAAAATCTGTAGAGAAAGATGCAGGTTGTGAACTTTCAACATTGCGAAAAAGCTAAGCTCATTATAACGAAAAATTGACAGATATAAATATTTTCTTAAATACCTTAAACTCTAACCTAAACTTTCCATCTGACTACTGTGTTCAAAAATTGCCAAATGTCAAAGAAAATTCCAAGACCAGAGTAATTTAAACACCCGTTAGCTATCAAAGGTTATTTTCAAGTTCAAAAGTAACATAACCGTAATCCAAAGGTATCAATAAAATATTCCAAAATGATTGTCAATGCATTTTGGTAACCAGACACTCAAGATGATTTAAAAGTACTCTACGTCACAGACTTCATCAAAGAACGAAGCATCCGCTACCATGACAAATTGGAAACCTACAGCAACATTTTGCTACATCAGTACTTGAGAACCGTTATGACAGACAGTTGAGAGAAACTTTCGAATAGACCAAATTGTCGGTAGATGCGGACACTTTGCTGGAATTAAGCGAACACATTATCTCATAAGACTGTTAATTTTGATTGCTAATTATTCCAAACACAAGCAAAAAATGCTTTAAATTAATTTTCTATGGATCACATGTGTTATGTTTGCATTAGCTTCCAAAATGCAAACAAATTAAAAATATAACCCATCTTTAAAACTCAATAAAGCAAATATAATTTGATGAACTCGTGTAGATGTTACTTTGCGTTGTAATGGTTGTTGTTTACAAAATAACAAAAAAAGAAGCGACGGATCTAGCAGAACAACCTAAAAAAAAACAACTAAAGGAAATTCAGCTCGATGTAGCGCACTAAGTTCGTAGAGGATAAACTATTTATAGTAGTTAGAGCAGCAGCGTCCGGCTTCGTCGAAGAATGGAGGGTCCTTAAAGAATTCTAAGAAATTAGACTGCTGTCTAACAAAGCGCCACCTGCTGGGTAAAAGATCAACAGGTTTCACTTAAGGTCTAATACGCTAAATCAAACACAAACCATGCGTACACATATCACTTACACGCGGCGATTTAAACTAACTTAAACTAGGATTAAAGGGGTAAGTACCTCCCGCAAACCCAAAAGGCCTTTTGTTTTCGCGTCAAACGCTCTAAGTAAAGCGCCCGAGCCCGTATTAAGTTGGTTAAAAAAAACGTTCGGTTGTGGAACGTACACCAAATAATAATTTACTTAAATATTAGAGATGAAGGATTCCTTTAAGGGGGGGTGTGCGAAGACGAACGGTAGGTGATAGTCTCCCTCAATAAAATTATGAAGCATAACCAACCCCTGTAGACGTGGTATCCACCGGTTGTCTGCAGCTTAACTAATGCGAAACCGTGGTGTAGTCTTTAATTGATAGGGAAGGTTCTTAATGCGCCACTCCAGCACCCTCAAGAGTTATCCAGGTATAACACACAACGAGAACATAAGGTCAACGCAACGTGCTAAAAGCATACGTAGCAATTAGAACTAATAAAACCAGGAAAAAAATGAAAGCAAACTATACTCACCGTGAATTTAGCCAGATTTAAACTTAAACACCACTTTAAGAAGTACACCAAATCACCCATACATAAGGAAAGAAAAAGAAGATGTCCGCTATTCGTCTAAGAAATGTAGTCGGATTTTATTTTCCACCAATAGAAAATTAGTAAAATGTGCGCCAAATACGACTTTCGTCGTAACATATTACTCGCGACACACGTTTTAAGACGGCTCTCGACATACGTCCTACATTCGGAAAATAAAACCGTAACAGCGTCAATGTGACAGTGTTGAGATGGCTGCGTCAAAATAGTCGCGTTGAAATACAGCGTACCGACTGAAGAGAAATATCGTCAAGAAGATATGATAAATCATTATGTGGAAAATTAGGGCGAGATTTCTGTTAAGGTGAGCTAGTAAAAAAACCGTCTAATCAATGATTACCTAGGATACTAAACCAAATAGTGAGAGAAAATGGTTCCTGGGCCCAGATATGATTTCCATAGAAATTTACTATTTCTTTTCTATACAAATGCGCCTTGTGCATAAACATAAGTGCATAAGTTGTACGTGGTAAGAATACAACAACAATATGTTAAGATTTCCTGAATCATTTTATATCAATTTTTCAAAATTATTCTCTCCGACTACTTTAAGTAACACCTTCTCAAATGTTGGAGCTCGATTTGTACGAGTTCTTTCTTCTGATGTAATAGTTTGAAACGGTCATATTCAGTCAGACGACAATGAATGTTGATGAATAACTTTCTGTCTGGATGACACGATCAGAATACCCTTATCAATAGAGTCTCCTAACCAATATTATTGCAAGCCAATACAGGAAATGCATTTGTGCCATCTTCAAATTAGATTAATTTTTTTGTCATTTGTAATAACAGAATCTATTTTTTAGCCAGAAAAAAATGAGAAGAGTCAACACTATGCTTATAACAACAAAATAACAGTTCCTGGAAACGCCCAAAATTAACTCAAACTTGAGTTCTTCGGGAACTTCATTTGATCAGTTCGAGGTGATAGTATTTCATTGTCCACAGTTTTAACCCATAATGGTATACTTCCTGTTAATAATAATAATAAGAATGTAAAGTTTTTGATAACTTTTCTCTTCTGCGTTTGAATTAATTCTAGCCTTACCCCTCTTCAAACAACATCTAATATTTTCTCAAGTACGAGCGCAACAGGGCAAGTTTCTAGCCCCACTGACTTTAGTCTAGCTTTTCAACGTCTAGTTCAAAACTTTTCCACCGAATTAAGAACTGGTACTAATTGACGGGAGTGCTTGTGATTATCTAGACATTATTCTGCAGGAACTTAAGTTGATAGTGATTTTAGGTGAAGCATTTTAAATCTATTTCTGCTGGTATTATTTTGTGGTTAAAAAATAAAATTTGTGGCTAACATCGGATGACCAAAATCTTGATTTTAAACCATCCAGTAAACTTTCATCCATACCATACTATACCATAGAAGCACAAAGGTTCATTTTTCAGCAGAAAGCTGATGTTAAACATTTTTTGGAGTATGATGGAGTTTATAGAACCTAGAGTGTATATTAAAGCAAACACGTCTAATGAAAATTTGAAGAAGCTTTATCAAGCAATTGGTCGAAAACGTTAAGGAAGCTTCTATCTGGTGATATTCTGCTGCACGACAAATGCTTGGTCTAATGATGTCAAATTTACAAAAATCTGCCTCAAAAGTAATTGAAGATATTAGAGCATAAACCGTATAGCCCTTTTGATCACCCTGCGATTTTCTCATATTTGGGCTACTAAAAAGCGTTCTGATTTGGAGGACGAAATAGAAAACGCTATAAAGAAATATTTAAGGCCGCATCCACAAGAATTCTATAAGCTAGAATCTAGGTGTACATTGGTTGGCGGTAGCAGTAATTTTTCAGTCCTTAGTGTCAAGAAAAGAAACAAAATTGTTAAATGATTTGAAAAGTTTAAAAATTCGAATCAAAATCTAAATTAATTATTACCCAAATAATTAGTTGGGTTATTTAAAAAGGCCGTTGGTGTTTTATATACATTTCCCGAGTCCTCTTTGTTGGAAGAATTCATTTCTTACAAATTGGTTTTAGACTTTTGCGGATTGGTGAATTGGATTGTAAGATTCAGGTCTAAAAGCCGTTTCATCTTAACGTTTCGCTAACGGGAGCGGTCAGCTTCTTCAGAGGTCCTTCTATATTCGATGTTGGATGTAACTGATTACGTCGGCTGCGAAGGTTGTATTTACACTGGTTTGGATTTAATTCAACTGAATGGAAGAAACCCTGAGACTCAATCAAATCTGGAATACAATCTTAAGAACACCTAAACGGCACCTTACGAGTAACCATATTTGGCCGGCCCGATGCAAACCCCGCCGCATTATAGTGAAGCTGCTGGCCATGGAATTGTTGCCAGTTAGTGTTCTCGCATTTAAGCATAGAAGTATGGTATCTTGCATTGTCCCGGCATCCATCTGGATATAAACATTGGCCGTTTCAAGAATAAAACAATTTAGAATCTCACAATACTTTCCACTATTAACGGTGCCTTCTATACAGAGAGGTGTAGCACCTCGTTGGGAAATTGCTTCCCAAACCATTATTTTAGTGAGAAATTTGAACGATAACCTTTTGCCTCAATAGGATTTTTTAGGTATTTTTCACCAAACTAGAAATAACTTTCGTCAGATATAAACACATTACTAAAATTATCTGCTGAAAAAGTTGACAAAAATATATTCTTCTGTTGCTTTTTGTAGAGGAGTCATTGGATTATTCTTGGTTTCCTGATATGTAGCCTTGCCTTTTCAATAAAGTACGGGCAGTTTCTGGACACACTTTTATTCTTCGTTGATAAACGTTCCAATTGGTGCTGTTTGTACACGTATGTTATTTTGAGATTAAGTAATTTGCTAGAATTGGTGGATGATTTTATATCTCAAACCAAGTTATTATCACTAGACGGTGTCTTATCAATTTTGTATGTAAGTGTATTAAAGTTCAACTTTGATGTATTACTAATATTGAAGTTAAACTGGCGATTAAATCTTACTCATTTCTAATTTTGAACTGACCACTCTGTTTGTCTGTTGTCACTCAAGGATCTAACTTAATTTTTTTAATATTTTCCTTTACGCAATACTCAAATACATTTATCTGTGTTATTTTTTTTTAATGTTTATCCACTTAATATACAGGGTGTAACATCAAAAGGTTTAATTAGAAGTTATGGAAACAGTAGTGGTTTCCGAAAACGTTAAGTTCAAATATATTATATTTTATTATAGTATTTTAGGTAAACTATAGATAAAATTTTTTTACCATATGGTATACCTAAAGTTAACCATTTTTGAAATATTTTATATTTTTAAAATTTTATCTAAATACCGAGTTCTTAAAAATAAGTATATATATCATCTCTTATTAATAAAGTTACTGAGTTGAAATTGTAGCCAGTAGACATCCAGATCTTGCAAACTAGTCCTTGGGGTTAACTTAATCAGTAACTCATACAGGCTGTTTTAAATTCAGAAGCCAAATTGCCTAACTAATATGATTTATAAGTTGCTATTTTATGATGTTTTCTGATGTATTTTTATGCAAATTTGTTTGGTATTGACATTTTCTATACCTATATGTAACCAAAATTTAGTATTTGTGTAATTATTGTTTTACTGGAATAAATTAAATTAAGTAAGTCTGCTGCTTGCAATGGCTTGTTTATTTACATACTTATTGTTTCTTGACAATAGGTATGTAAATATACAGGTCATGACTTAATTTAATTTCTTGCAGTAAAACAACAATTACACAAATACTAAATATTTCCAAAACGGTTAGATTATGTATAGGCAATGTAGATACCAAACAAATTTGCTTTAAAAATGCTTCAAAAACATCATAAAATACAGGTTGTACTTACATGGTTTTGGTTAGGTATGTTGATTTTGTGTTTAGAACACCCTGTAAGAGTGAGTATTAATTTGCGAGACCTGCTTGTTTATTGGTTACAGTTTTAATTTAGTAAATTTATTAATAATCTTTTTTGAAAACTCGGTATTTAGATAAAATTTTAAAATATGAAAATATTTCAATAATGATTAATTTTAGGTATGCCATGTAGTACACAAATTCTATCTAAAATTCACCAAAGAATTCTAAAATCAAATAAATACGAATTTCTATTTATTATAAGAAAGATGTATTTTACTTCCGGTATAAACAGAAGTCTAGAGAACTTAATGTTCTCATAAAACACTATTGGTGTAATTTGGAAACTGTAATATAATCCTGTCTTCTATAACTGCTAATCGAAACTTACACCCTGTATAAAATTGTCAATGCAGATTAGTAATCGCCAAGAAAATTGTGAATCTTATTAAATGACAAATGAATATGAAAAACGTGTATGAATCATAGCAATATTGATTAGGTTGGTGCATTCTGCTCATAATTATGTTTATACGTTTTAATTATGTTTAATTGTGACGTTTAGTGCTTAGTAATAAACCAAATGCAAGTAGCGTAACAATTAAATTTCGCACTTTGTAGAGAAGATAGGTAGCTACTAAATATTCTTTTATAATCAACAAATAAGCACGTAATTAAACCGTTAATGAAAGACGTAGTAACTAAGTAAAAGCAAAGAAGAGATAACTAAGATATACACGTAAAATTGTTCAACAATTTAATCAATGTTGATCCGTATTGACAGTAAGAATTAAGTTTCATAATTAACATAATTATTATGAGCTTTTATAATTAATATTTTACACGATAACTAAAGTTTTACAACGCATCCAACGATTTAATTCGCATAAAAACATTACTTCCGAGTTTTTATATTTAAACTAAAAAGTTGGACTTTTGCTAAATAATTTTGTAGGCGTAATTACAAAATTTTCCTTCTCTCCATTTTCAATTCAATTCATATCTAATTTTTTTAAATGCAATACCCTGTATATTACTATAGCGTTAAAAAGCTTAAACTTTCCCGTTATGTTTGTAATATCTGACACATATTTTGAGATATTAAGATTTATTCTCAACTTTGCCTAGAAAATGAGAAAATCTAGGCGGCATGGTTCAACAAATGGAAACTATGACTACTGATTACTGTCATGTCATGATTTAATAAGAAGATTTAAAACCAAAGATTAATGAACATATATGAACAAATGAACATAACATATAGTACACGATTAATTTATAGATATTCAAACTGTCTACTTAGCTAAAGACCTGTTCAAATTTTCCAATGTTCTTCCAATCCAATGGCCTGGAAATTTATTCTGAGTGTTGCTGACTCGTTTGCGCAGGCACTCCATGGAAATGGAACCACATTTTTTAGTGGCACATCTTCTGGAAGATTATCAAGATCTCCGTTTAAAAAATCTTAGAAAATGTTTCTGTTAAGATGGCCATAAAGAATGGGGTCCAATCCAAAGAATAAATAATGATAGCAAATAATATGTTATCCAATTTTAAAAGACTAACCACATAATTTATGACACTGACGTGACAATCAGTAGCCACGGTTTTTATTTGTTGAGCCATATCCGTTAGATTTTTTTTCATTTTCTGGGCAAAGTTCAGAATAAACCTTAATATCTCAAAACATGGGTAAGAAAGACATTACAAACATTGGTACATTTTATAAAAGAAGAAACTTTAAACTTTTTAACGGTATAATAATATGAAAGGTGTTGCATTTAAAAAATTCGAGAAAAATTAAATTAAAAATGAGGATTTTTGAATAAGTCTTTCGGACAACCTGTACAAATAAATCAAATAATAAACACAATTTAGGATACAGAAGACCAATGTTAGATTACGCATAAATTTTTGAAGGAAGAAATGATTAGTGACGGAGGGAGAAGATTATTCAAAAAGTATGTTTTTGATCAAACATTTCTTAGAAAATTTGATTTTCTCTTTTGGAACAACCTGTATACTTAAAAATTAAAATTGTAGAAGAAATAAAATATTAAAAATTTTAATTAAGATTTTTTTTTATAAAACCTAATGGTTTAGCTAATATTGAACAAGGCGCGCATAGAAGACTACCCTGTATAGAGTTAGTTTTTCACTTTAACTGCATGTTGTAGAAAACAAAATTAAGAATTAAGCTGTTTAAATCATAAATAAAATACGATATAACCAACTAGGTTGAATTACCCAATTACACAAGAAACGTTCTACACGCAACATTGGTTCTTTAAGCCGGATCAAGGAGCTATCAAAGAAATTGTAGAAATAATAACCATATTTGCTGCTAGACGTGGCAAGAAAAAAAGGTCCTTTTGAATTTATACGGTTAATGGTTACAATCGCATTGAACAACAACCCCGTATTTGTGAAGACTTATGACGTCATACATTAGACAACCTGTCGAAGTCGTTGTCTTCAATTCAGCATACTGATAAAAATTGTTCTGTAACTTTTATCTCTTTACTATCCCGCCTGCACCAATTAATTAACCTCTTAATTGCTTTATTGCACATTTGCACATTATCTTCGAGCATCGTTTAAGGGAATAGCAGCAGAAATAACAAAACTTTCTTGTACGCCGTCGTCTTGACGAATGTGATCTGCAACAGAAAATTTTAATTATTATTTATGTTAGTCGTAAGGGGGTGGGAAAAGCGATATTAGGGCGTTTGAATTTGAAGGGATAGGATACGTCGTAATCGGTAGCTTTGCGGATCAGCGGATTAGGGTCGGTTTGGTTTTTCGTGATGTGGGAGACGGTGCTGTGGTGGAGTTGTGCTAGGATAGTAGTTACATTGGCGTCGTGATGTCGGTCGTTGTTTTGGATGTACTAGGGAGCATTAAAGGTAAAACGAAGGGCTTTGTTTTGGATTATTTGGAGTTTTCGGATGTTGGTGGCCAGACGGGAGACCGGTGAGCATGATGGGATTTATGAGGGATTTGTAAAGGAAAAGTTTGTTTTATGGCATAAGTGAGGTACGAGAAACTTTAGAGAACCTCGACCAAGAATAACACCTAGGTATTTGGTGGATTTGATCCATGGGATGAGAGTATCGAGGATGGTTAGTTGGCCATCAGGTCGGTTCTTGAATTTTTCGGAAAAGATTACTGCAGCACTTTTTCCGCGTAAAAGGAAATAAGTCGGTAAACCATGAGTCTGGAGCGTTGAGTGTTGTTTGTAGGTACTGAGTTAGGTGTTTGGATTGCCAGGATCGTGTTAGGATGGTGGTGTGATCATAGTGCAGAGCTTGTTCGGTACGTGGAGTTTTTGGAATGTCGTAAGTGTAGATATTAAATAATGTAGGTAAAAGAACAGAGCCTTGCTAAACATCGGCGGTGAAGTAGCGTACTGAGGATTTAACGTTGTTTAACTTAATTTGGATTGGACGGTGTGACAGGAATGAGTGGATTATGCGGATTAGTCTTGACTGGATGTTGGAACGAAAAAGTTTGTAGACAAGCCCAGCGTGCCAGAGACGGTCAAAAGCTTTTGAGACGATGATAAATACTGCTCCGGTGGCCTGATTGTTAGCCATGAATTGATAGCAATATTTGGTTACGCGCAATAGTTGTTGGGTTGTGCAGTGGTTCGGTTTAAAACCAAATAGTTCGTCGGGTAGAATTTTTAATCAAGAAATGTCTAGGTTAAGCCTGTAAAATTTTGAGGAAATTTAGGGTGTTTTGGGATTACTATAACGTCAGTTATCTTCCAATCTGCAAGGAAGTAGCATAATGTTAGTATTTTTGTTTAGTTATAGTAGAGTTGCTAGTTAACTTTTATGAAGTTAATTTGTCATTAGTAATGTTTATTGTTCAATTACCGGTTAATACCGTTGTTAGCCGTATTTACATACACGGGTCCTCGGTTCAAATCTCACACAGAATCTTGTTAAAAATTTTCAATTTTCTAAGTATACAAAAATGCAGGCAAAACCTAGGCTAGTAGTAATTAAAATATGATTTTTTTTGAGAATGATTATTTATTTATTTATCATTTAAATAGAACGTTCCAAATTTGGTTGTCCGTATGTTTCTAAAACGTTTAAATAACGTTACATCTAGGTACATTAAAATGGAACGTTCCAAATTGAAACGTTTTGAGGGCGGACATTTTACGTTTTAAATGACGTTTTTGGACCAATTTTCAGACGTCACATATTCACGTTTGTTCTACCTGGGAGAGTTTGTAAACATTCATAACTTATCAAATGAAGTTGTATTATGGATTACTAATTTAAAGAATATCTAAAGTGTTATGGTTATCTGTTTATTTTCCCTTATTTTGTTTGATATTTCTTGATCCTACTATTTTTTCCCTCATTGTCGTGACTGGTACTTAGACCGGCCCATTATATGTCGTTATGCAATGGATGTGCTGTTCTTCTATAATGTTTACACACTTAATAAATATTATTACATATGAATACTAAGGTAGGTAAAGGTTTACATGTTTAGGTTTTAGTGATTTTCCTACACCTTGAAGCAAATGCTTTGTCAAGACGCATTCCACAATTCAGTTAACCAAAGGGTATATCAACGTATACATGGGTGCCAAATTTTTAATTTTATTCTTTGTCGTTTAAAAGATATTTAACAAATATTATCTAATGAAAAAAATTCAACTCGATAGTCTTTTCTTCAACTAATGCTCAAAATGTAGTCCGTGTACTAAGTGGCAATACCCTAACCGTAATCAAAACTTAGTTTAAACATTTCTAATTACTTCGACAAGATTTAGCCTCCACTCTTGTCTTATTCGCTCTTTCAACTCCTCAATTTTGCCGGTTTGATTTTAAAACGTTGGTTTTCAAGTATCTCCATAAGAAATCATCCAGAGGTGTAAAATCCGAGACCTTGGAGGCCATTCAAAGGGTCCTTTTCTGCCAATGCATTGGTCTGGAAATACATGATCCAGATACTCACGGACAGGTCTTGCAAAATGATGAGGATCTACAGGATCAGGAAGCAACATTGTCAAATTCGGAATTAGCTCTCCTGCAAGAATTCTAAATATCCCGCTTTATTAAGATTTTCTTGGAAGAAAATTGATCCTATAACTCGATCACCAACAATCCCTGTCCAAAATTATTTTTTTCTGGATGCTTAGTGTGGCTTTCCTCATCCAGTTGATTCATCAGAAAATGTGATGTTTTCTATGGTAACAACATTCCTCTCTAGTAGATCTATTATTTGTTTGCAAAACTGGAGCATTCTATCCGGATCATCTTCAGTGAGTTTCTAGAGGATTGTTATTTTGTATGGATGAAATTTTTGCGCTTTTAAGACTTGCTAATTTCGAGTTTCTTAGTTATCTGAATAGTGGCGACATGGGGATTTTCTTGAACAGAAAGAAGCACGTTAATTTTGCCCTCTTCACTGAGCGCACTTTGACGACAGTTACTTGTTTTTCTGAAATGTCCATTTTCGCGATATGGATAGTAAATCAGAAACTTCTCTGTGAATAAATTTTGGGATTTTGAAAAAAATAATTGCTCTGCAACTAAAACACATTCGTCGTGAAAATTAAACTTTATTGCCTTGGTACATAAATAACTATTAAAACAAGAGATAAAAATTTAATATTTGGCACCCATGTATACCTTAATGCACTCTCTAGGAATAGTTACAAAAAATTTATGGTTCTAATTTAACAAATAAAGGCCATGTCATAACTAAAATTTGGAACATGTAGAACTGTATAAAATTTTTTTTTTCATCAAAAAGAACGCGATTTCAAATACTAATCGACGTGTCCTAGCATATTTCATAAAAAAAACTATCTATGCTTAACTGAATTTATTCCAATTCAGAGATTCGCACTGTATATCAAATGTGTTTAATTAAAAAAATGTAGTTTTGATTTTTTTTTAAATTCTGAAACTCGTCCCGTAATATAGGGTTCTAATTCTTGAGATAACAATTTTAAGTCTATTTTAATTCATAGACTTGTCGAAGCTCTTTCCAAAGTGTACAAAGCGTTGACAAGTTCGCTTGGAAGTTTCAATCCCGCAGGACGATGTTATTGGAGAATGGACTTTTAATCTAAGCTGCCGTAAGACGTATCGATCAAACTAATCAATTACCTCCGTTATACGAGTAACAATTAGGTTTCTGCGTGAAATTGAATTTTTGTGTATTTATTATAAATTTCTTTATCGGCTTCGTTTTCAAAAGTAATTTAGATGTTATTGATGCAAAACTGCTATATTTAAATAGTATAAATACTAACATTAAACTTTAAGATAATGAAAGCACAACCTTTTAAGAGTGATCATTAATTGGTGTCGTATATATAAATTTCAAATTATATAATTAGTCTTAATAAAATAGTAATTACTTACAGAATTTAAAAAGGCAATACAATTAAAAGCAATTACTTAAAGAAGCTTCATACGTGCATTAAATTAATCACTGAACCCAAGAAATCGTATCAAAATATAACGCACACTTTTTCAGCTTTCACACAAAGAAGGAATTAAATCACTTGGGGTTAAGCTTTACTTGTAATTATTTCCCATGCTATTTCTATATAGAACAAAGTTTTTTCTAGTTTAGCGCGATATTTTCCAAATATATCTAAACATGGATTTAATAAACTCGGTAGTGTGTTAAAGTAGAGCTTTCGAAATTTAAATAGTAATTTATTATAATTTAATACTAAATGTAAATTGGATATAGTAAATCTAAGTGTTTGATACAACACCATACCACCCTTGATCCTAAAGCATTAGCAGAATTCCTTGGCCACAAGGTAGAATTACAAAAGGCAACGTGAAATTCATGAAAATTTAATACAACTACCTTCAATCAATATTTGCCGGTTTGAAATTTGAAAAGACAATAAAAATACTCTTACCTGATTGTTAAAGGTTTCTTTGTATATGTATTTCATTAATTTAAGAATTAATTTGTTATTGACCCGCTTTTTTGTTTGTCGAATCTTCAGGTAGTTACCCTAACAGTTGCAACCCTACTACCCTCGCAAAAAACGTCCGTTTTGATTGAAATTATTTCACAATAACACGCTAACGGTTAAAGTTTGTAACTATTGAAGAAATCACTGCGTCTTTAAGCCTAAAATAGTATATTATGCTACTAGGAGTAGAACGCATTCTTTTTGTGTTGAGCGAAGGTATTGCGGCCGAAGCGCAGCTGAGGCCGCAAAATACTTTGCGAAACACAAAAGGCGTTCGACTCCGTGTAGCATATACTATTTTTCTTCAAGCGTAAAACCAAATTCTTGAAGTAATTGAGGTGGTTTTAGAATGAATAGGCAACAGCGTTAACTCAACTTTACAACTGTCAAACATGACTGTCAAACAACATTATTTTTGTTGTGTGTATTAACACGGTTTGTAAAAGGAAAATTTTTGTATTAATTTGTAGAGTAAGAAAGAAAGCTATAATTATTTAACAATACAACAATAATAATAATTAACTCTTATTTCAGATGAAAACTTAAAACAAACATTCTTTTGTAGTAACTATATATTGGAAAAAATACCTATTTCTTATTTATAGTAATATTAAAGGTACAATTTTGTAATGTCGAGTTAATAATATTTAATCCACTACTTGCTGTTTTAGAACTGACATTGACGTCATTATAGTCGTGATGGATTTCATATTCACTTGACTGGGATATGCTCGATGTTGCGGTGGAAGTACTAGGCCTGTTAAGATCACCTGATGTTACGGTAGATGTGTTACCTTCATCGCACCCTAATATTCTATTGGCAATTTCACGTTTGTTTGAAAGGGAGTCTTCGATGTATCCCTCAGCTACATTGTTAGATTTCCATCCACCGTGTCTTTTTAGAGTGGTAATGTCTCCACCATTGTCAACTAACAATGTAGCTGAGGTTCGTCGCAGTGTATGACCAGTGTATTCCTCTGGATTAGGTAGTTTAAAAAGTTGCCACTTGTTTTGGTATACCT
The DNA here is from genome assembly GCA_030710515.1 of Abscondita cerata. Classification (NCBI taxonomy): domain Eukaryota; kingdom Metazoa; phylum Arthropoda; class Insecta; order Coleoptera; family Lampyridae; genus Abscondita; species Abscondita cerata. The sequence goes on along the minus strand of JALBCR010003419.1, from coordinate 37,946 downwards.
GAAATTTTATGTATCCCCATAACGACACGGTGGCATCTACCATTTTGGTATTTTAAAAAGAATCTTGTTATGTTGATGTCATTAGGTCGAAGTGTCATATATTGTCTACATAAATTTAAATAAAATCTCCAACTATGGTAAATGTCCGTGACTTATTCGTTTTAGTATTAGGAATTTTACTAGTATTATACGTTCCAGGTCTTCGATATCCTGTATTCTTAAATTGACTAGTTCGTCGCAACGACATGCCCCACTAACTCCGAATATTAATACGATCTAAGAAAATAGTATCTACTTTAGCGATTGAAAAAGTTATATTTGAAATTACCTTCATGGCCAAATATTCATTGTTTGGCGCATTTTGTAAAAAGTTATTAAAATGTTCTTTTGAGAAAACTTTTGCTTTTTTGGTTGATACCCATCAGCTTGGCGCTTCAAGAAGTAAATTAATTTTGCGTAATTTTTAAGTTTATGTCATGTTTAATATTTAATTGGCACTTTAGCATGGAATATTGTGCCCATAATGACGAACTTTTCATAGTTTCCGCCAAATGGGAAAAATACGCTAACATAACATTTTCTGTGTAATTGATTATATTATTTTCTTGCGCCCATTTCAAAAATTTGTTGCGCGGAGGGGATCAAATTTTCAACTAAGGCATCGGCGATTTGTTTTATTTTAGGTGGAGTTCCTTCAATTTGCGACATTTTTAAAAGTTTAAATTTTAAATGGCGTTTCTGCTTAAAAGTGCTAATACCTCTACCGGCAAACTAAGTTACTAATTGAGCGTAAAATAATAATATTATTGTACGCCGTAAAATAATGTAGTCGTTCTATATATTCAATGCGGTATAGTAAAATTCATATTTTAGCACGCTTGAAGAAAAATGTATTTATTTTAATCTCAATTATTACTGACCTTAAAGGCAATGCCCGGCGTGGACAGGAATCCTCAAAAAATAAATTAAATTAAATTAGTACTTACAATTAATTCGATTTTATAGTTAGTTAAATTATTGCTCTATTAATAATCATTGACAAAGGGTTAGATATTTTTAAAGTAATAGTAGTAATATTTATTTAATGGAGACGTATAGGTGCACTATTTGTGCCAAGTCAGCGTTTGATGACCGTAGCGCAGCTGAAGCCAAAAAACTGGCGAAAGTCAGAAAAGCATCTTTTTAAATGTTTTCGGAGAAAAAAATCGATAAAACAGAAATTTAATGTTTTGCTTGCAGCACCAATTCATCAAATATTTATGTTTTTCTCAGGTAGCAAATCAAGTGCCGCTGTCGTTTCCTCTTATCTAGAACAGTGTAAATTTAACCTTCGGAACTACTGCTCATCATAATCGTATAAAAATGTACCACGATAAATCAAAATAAAACTTTTACTAAAAATACACAACATACGTTTTATTTGACACAAGAACGAATTTTGTTTGTCTTGACATACGCGATAAAGTGGCATTTCACGTACTTACATACGGACGTAAAGTCATACTTTAGGGTTAGGTCTGACGGAAAAATATAAAATATGGTAAATGAAATGAATAAAGTAAATTTACAGTAATAAAAATTAAATTAATTAAGAGTATTGTTGCTCTGTTATAAATTAATTAAATAAAATATTAGGTAGGAATACCATACTCACTCAGGTGCACAAATTTATAGATTGTCTTCCTGAGCCAACAGAATGAAACACAGCAGTCAGTCCAATCATAAGTTTCTGTCCACAATAATACCCAAATACTCTATCTCATCCCGCCTCCAGGATCCACATCATCTTTTTAAATCGTCCGTACATCGCATTGCAGAGTGTCTCTTAGATCTCTTCTAAGTATGCCCTCCAATTCAGGATTGTGTTAGTTTGCCTTTCATTTTTAAACACTTGCCACTTTAATTCTGCTACTGCTTCGACGACGTCTTTTATTTTGCTATGACTCTTATCCAGGGTGCTTTTTGTGGTCTTTAAGTGCTATGCCCAATATTTGGCGCTCCATTGCTCTATGTGTCACCCACAGAGCCCACGTATGTGTTTCCTATGTCAAAACGTAGATAAATCGGTATATTTTTATTTTTTAGCGTTTGACTAAATTTCCCAAAACCAGCTCCGGAAAATCTTCTTGTTCTGTAAATTTCTAATTTATTAATTTCTTTTTCAAGCCTTTTCATATGTCTCAAAATACATAACTATTACCACTTTTTCCAATTCTGGTCATTAGAGGACTATAACACATAACTTTTGTTTTTGACAAAATCATGTTTACAGCTATTTCGCTTGACACTTTGTCTAGCTTGTCCAACACCATTTGAGTTGTTCGAGTGGTTCTGCGGTCAGCAAATTAGAGGATGTTGATTCTTTATCCATTTATTAGGATTCCTCATTGTTCATGCTAATGAAGACGACTTCAGTACATTTGTATACAATTTGGTGAGAGTGTCTCCTTGTCTTATACCTCGTTTTATGTCAATCGGCTTGGAATGGGTGGCCCATGAGTGTATTGGCCACAGCTTATATATCGAAAACTATCTCAACTACAATATTTATATATTTATTTATTTATTCGTATGGTATATTTTCATTATTGTATTGTAATCTAAGTGTTATGTATAGTGCCCTAGAAGGTCAGTATAAACCTGATATAGTGGTGATGAAACCGTGTGCAATTGTGGATTGGTTCGTCTTGACAAAGCATTTGCTTTAAGATTTAGATAAACCATTAAATCTAGACATTCCAATTTCTACCCCACCTTAGTATTTATATGTAATAATATTGATTAAATATTGTAAACATTTTAGAAGGTAAATAAGAGCCAAAAATATAACAGCACAGTCATTACATGACAACATATAATGAACCAATCCAGCGCCAGTCACAATAATGATAAAAAAATATATAGTGTTAAAGAAATAGCAAAACAAAATAATGGAAAAACAGATACTTAGGGACAGAGAATACAAAATATTTCCTAACTTCAAATGTCCCTTAAATTAGCAATTTAAAGTTTATTTACAAAAATATTACCTGTACGACCTTTATAGTAAAGGTTCCGTTGCGGTTAAAGAATCTTTAGTGTGTGCATTGAAACGAGCAGTCACAGACCAGAGGAAGGGTTTAATTGGAAGTGTTCAAATCATTTTTTCAAGAAAAACTGGGAAAACCTCATTTTCTTGTAAAAATGTGTATCTAAACAAACAATCCAATTAGTGTAAGAATCGTTTAGATAACAATTTATAGACATTTTCAAGGGTCGTGAATAATAAAAAAAATATGAAGAAGCCCAGAAAATTAAGAAAACCAGAATAAACAAGAAAAGATAATTTACAGGGTCGTATAACGTCACACCGAGAGACGTAAACATATAAACATAAGCTTTCGTTTCATGCTAATAATGTATTAAATTCAAAAAATTAATTTTTAGGCCTCGTTTGATTGTCTTTTGTTCTAAAATTTGCACAAAAAACGGCACCAAAAACGTTAATTATCAAAGAACCTTTGGCGATATCTTAAATATAGGTAACGCAAACTTTTCAGGGTATTCACAATTGATCAGCGTCGAAAGCATGTCGGTGCTCATATTAAAATTAAAATTTGCAAACGATAAAATAATTTTTAGTGTTACGTAAATGCATTTGTTGTACTACAAGAATCCCAATAGTATTAATTATGTGTTGAAATCTGTGTCATCACTAAAATTAGGAAAAAAAAGAAAACTACACGTAAAAAAACAAAATTGCTGCAAGTGAAACTTCGTATTAAAAATGAATAAAAAATGCAGTATATGAGTTTTTAACAAGAAACCCCATGATAATATTGAGGTCAATGGTGCAATTGTATTACGTTTAAGACAAATTATTTGTTCTCGTTAGTAGCAAACGCAAATAACTAGAATTTTAATTATTGAAAAACTCCAGATAGTGACATAGAAGTCTGGAGGCCTTAATTAAAAGGTTTGCTTGAAATGACTCACAGGTTTGGTATGTGGCTACGATTCTCTTCTAATGTAGAAGCTTCATCAGGCCAGTACATAATTATATGAGTCTCAGAAAGCGAATACACTAAATATATAATACTAATACACAAGACGACTTTTTTAATTAACAACAAACGATTGGTAATGGAAATATACAATAATACAAATAAAGGTGTAACTTGCATCAATTATTCAAACATTTATGTTATGAAGCTTCTACATTAGAAGTGAAATGTAGCCACATACAAAACTGTGAGTCATTTCAAGCAAGCCTTCTAATTAAGGCCTCCAGACGTCTATATCAATAATTTTACAAGAGAAGGACAACATTACCAATTTTATTAGGATTTTAATTTTAATAAACACGAGGTTACATTGTTTTTGAAAAGTCTACGTATTTTTAGTTCATGCCTCATATATAAATTGCTTTATATTATTATTGGAAATTAAATGCTAAATTTTCTTATTTATTTGTATATATTTTTTTTGACACATGTGAAAAAAACAGATATGTTAAAACAATCAAAACAAGTAAATTTCGTTATCATTTAATAATTTAAGAGAACTACGGATTGCAGGTGCTGGTCATTTATGACATTATTTAACCAAAGTAACCTTTTCAATTAATAAAGGTTTTAATAAATTTCTTAAAAGAATTATTGGCTTTGAAATAAAAGTTAATTTTTACAAACTTAAAATAATTTAAATACACTTTCAGTAAATATAGGGCAATATTTTAGGTTTAATCACATCAATTAATGTCACACCAACGTGGAGCTTTGTCATACATTAGTTTTCAAAAGATTAATCATATCAGTACAGATATATACTACGTTTCTTTCGTTAAATAATTTTTGTTGTACGTAATAGAAATAACAAATAAATTGCAGTATAACATTTTTTTTGAACAAGATCCTTGGCGGCTATATATTTATATATATACGTACACACTCAAAAATCGCCTTTTCCCAAAACTTTCGGAATTTGCATCACTAACAAAATCAATCTAAAAAACGTTATAACAATATTTGTGCTAAATTTCTAGTTCAGTTAATGAACGGAAAGCATACACCTAAAAAATTACATGTCCGTAATTGCTTATTAAGTTAACGTTAAAAACATACTACTCAGATAAAAATTAGTTAGTCGTTTAATACGAAAAAGATTTTTAATCGTTCTGTCGTAAAATTAATTTTTTTCCTGCGTTGAAAATAAAGTAATCTTAAGTGGTTTAACAAATATACAAATATGCAGAAGCGTCAGCGAGAATTTTGTAAAGACCGAGCGTCCGTTTCGTTATCCTTAGTTTAAATGTTTCTACCCTATAATTTCTTTAATGTTAAATACAAATTGTACCGTTTAACCTCCATTATATTTACAGCAAACACATTATAGCATTCGTTCTACTGTATACAAGTTTGTGTTAATAAACTAAGTTAACTAATTAAATGAAGCACATGTTTTAATTGCATTAAAGCCAAAAGTAAGTGAATGATTAGTAAATTATAAGTTACCTATTTTTTGACTTTAAAATTATTAGTAGTATGTTAAAAAGTAAGAAATATGCGGAGAAATACCTGACCCTGAAGTATACATCCAGAATTATATGAAGTAGTGAAGAAGAACTTTATTTATGGACCATGGGGTTGATGGTTACCCCTGTATCGTTGTCGCTTTGTAGAATATAACGGGAGAACAATCACGTTGACAAGTCAAAAAGCAATATTGTTCTATATTCGCAGTCACTTTCCAAAACATTTAAAGTGCATTGCAAATCGGTCAAGCCGATAAAATATGTTTGCAAATACGCCACGAAAGAAAACTACATAGTTGTAATTGGTATTGCGGCTTCAAATAATACCGATGAAGTTTCAGATTTTTTTTTTAATTTAATTATTCACGACTGTACACCAATCGTAGCGGTCATAAATAATAAAACAATAAATCTTTCAGGAGTTTCAAAAAATATCAAGAAAACAAAAATATGACAGAAGTTTGCCGGGTCAGCTAGTTATCAATAAAATATGGTAAAGTTGTATCGACCATCAAAGGAAAGGAACACCAACTGCAGCGTCTATTTAACCAACAGAAAAACACCAAAAACTGCACCAAAAACTTGACTCCGACACGTGTTTCAACAGCTAAGCTGTTATCATCTGATTATAACAGCTTAGCTGTTGAAACACGTCGGAGAATCAATGGTGCAGTTCCAGTGTTTTTCTGACAGATTGTATCGACCAATTTCAACCTAAAAATGTATAGTAGTTTGGGAAAACGTTGAATCAAGTTTTAAAACAGAACTCAAACAAAGTGTTAATTTAAAAGACCCATGACTTTTTTTAAAGCTTTTAAATGTTTCAATTTTAAAATTAAAAATCAACCCTTAAACGTTTCACACTAAAAACATTGCAATAGATGCCACAACTAATTTAAAACAATGGTATCAAAAATATGTTTCTGATAAGCTTGGTGCAAAATTAAAAGGATTTCCCGAAAAAGATAGCGGGTTGACTTTGTATGAGCTTTTGAGACTATCACAAAGCTCACCGCCGTACTTAAATCCCGTTTGATTTTACCTACAACCATTTAAATTATTAATGTTAAAAACAAATGTAATTGCATATTAACCCGTTCATTAATTTCTCAGTGGTTCACTAAATTAATAAAAACAATCAGCACTTGGTAATCTGTGTATTACAGCGCCCGTCATATTGTCAACTACAACACCGAGCCGGAACCGAGTCAACGCCGAACATAGGCGATGTTAAAGCAGACTACAACCTCGACCTCTGGCCTGCAGCTTCTGTCACCGTTCCAGGCGGGTCGCTACCGTTTATGCCGCATTCCACCAGAGAACAATTATTTAATTGTTTTTTTTTACATTTAATTTTATTTATTTTGTTTGGGAATCAATAAATGTTCATACAATCTAAGCAAATCTAATTTCTCCGACAAAGAGCTACCCGAGGCTGGTATCACTACAAACTTTATCATCAGTTGTGTTCATTTGGTACATAACATTCCATGGAATTGACTTTAGATTCCTTAAGAATAAGTCTGTTTTGCATGCCGTTGAAGTGTCTGAATTTTTCGGCCCCACACCTGAATCAATTGTATAATTAAGCAATATACATATATAATAACGAATTGTCTGACAGTCTATAAGATCTATCACACCAGATTCGATTACAGAAGAATCTTCAGCAGTTAAGGTAAATGAAGAGTCACATAGACGTAGGGGTTCACCAATAATCTGTTTCAATTCCAACTCACCTTAACTTGAAATATAACGTTGTGTGTATAGGGTCAGGTGTAAGAGATCGATGACATAAGAAATCATGTTTGCGAAAGAATTATATACGAAAATACATCTTCAATGAACACCAGGAAATGTTCAATATTATCTGACGGTGGCCTATACAAGACACAAACCAAGAGTTTAATATTTTTTATGTATGTCAGTAATTGAAAGAAATTCAGCAGTGACGAATAGAACTACGACTATTTATTTCCAACTTTAGATAATTAAAAAAAATAGTTTTTTTAATTATGTGGCATAAACGGCATCTTGTTTGCTTCTCTTGAGGAATGACAAAGTAACTCATATGGTCATAACGAATTGCAACATTTTTGTTTAAACTGGGTCCGCCGATACTAATACTACCGTTAAGTCTTTTATTTTAAACCATTGGTGGTTGCAATTTGTCATCTGAAGGATGCACAATCCAATTCCCCTTTTGCTAGTCTGTAAAGTTGCTAGGCATTATGTATTGCCAAATCTAAGGAATGAGCAATCAGGGGAAAATACCATTTTCCTCCTCATCGAAATTCTAAACAAACTAACTCCACCATGTTTGCATTGTACAGTTTTATAAGGTGAGGCTAATCAACATGATTAGTTTTTTTTCACGCTGTAAGTGTCTGCTGAGAACAGAACTGACTGGTTGAACCCCAACGAGCATTAGAACGCATGCTCACCACACTGTTGTCGTTCCATTACACAGCAATAAATTTACTATCTTCACAAAATGTGCACTCATACTCACCTTTTTTTCTCCATACCTACTGTCGTAAAAAGGATTCTTTACAATTCTATTTTGTCTAATAATGCCAGTCCCTTTTAAGTCTTTTTCTCCATGGTAGTCAGAGGTAAACAAGACGTAAAAAAATTATCAAAGAATAGGTGAATTCGTTTATTGGGCCATGTTTCTTTTAGTACGTCAGCACATATGTTAACACAACGCCTGCGCCAAGTCCCAATTATCTCTACAAAGTGCCTATATGAGTCGTAGCACCTTGATAAAGCTCCATCCAATTTACATAATCCAAAACGAGTAGACCCCAACCATAACGTTTACCCATATCGGATGGGTTTTCCATTTATGTTTGCAGCCCAAAATGGTAAACACTCAGTTATATATTTTCTTCCTATTTCGTTCTTTTATTAATTGTGGTTTCCTCCTTAATTTTATTAAACAATGATGTTTAGATTTCCTATTTCTAAGATCGTCTTCTTTCCTTTTGTTTCACTACATCTAGTGCAATTTCAACTTCTTCATCAAATTCATCTGACGTAATAACGTTTATCCCTGCTGGAGCCATGAGTGTAATATTTTTACATGCATTTTCTAGGGGAAGTAAAGTAACGCTAGCTTGTGCCAAAGGAAACTCATCATCGTCAATCATTGCAAGTGCTTTATGCAACCTCAATCCTCGTAAAATCAAACACATTCTTGTAAATAAAAAATATTTAATAACAGTAGTACATATTCCTAACAACCTACATAAAAGACGAGAAAATTTATTTGTAGATTTTGCAGAAACCATGTGGAAAGTGAAATACCCTAACCTCACAATAACAAAATATTGTCACTTTTCTTAAAGCAACACAACGGTTTTATAAAAATATTGCATACTAATATTTGTAAACTTACCCAATTGATGTCAAGTGCTTCCATTTTTGTATTGATAAGTTGAGATATTTATTATACCAAATGATAACCTGCGCACTGGAGCGAATACTCACTGACAACTGATGATACACAAATCACTCTGATGATATTTAGTAATTTTGAGTGTAGGTGGCAGCAGGGCAGCACTGTATTACAAATAGGAAAAAATACCAGCATGGTTAATTTGGCGTCGTATATATGGGACTACAGGCATATCTGGGTAGAAAGCAAGTCTACCCAAACGTGTATGGTGATCCAGACGAATAAGTCGATACCACATCATCTGATATTTCTTCCGTTAACTAAGTTTTGAGTATTGCTATATTGTCATATTAAGATCTGCAGAACAACATCATTAAATAAATCAAACTGGGATAGCAAAGATCGTACGTTCAAATGTGCTGTATTAAGTTTTTGTCACGTAGGTAAAGCTACACTCTGGTAAAATATTATATGTATCATAATATATTCAAAAAACAATTTGGTAATAAGTAATATATTTGTGGGGTTGACATCGCAACCCCATTCTAACTAATTCAACTTCCGCGTATTACGTATGCAGTAAACGCGGAAACAGTAACAAACAATTGCAAGTAAGCAAATGCAAACTCAACAAATTAACGGCCTTGCTTATTAAGCACACTAACCTACTTCGCATGTATAAAACGAAGTAGGTACAACAACACAATACAGTTTAAGTTTGAGTTCAGTTCGGTTCCACAGTTCGACAGTTCGGCAAAGCAGTACGGTTCAACAGTTGGTCTCAACAGTCCAGTTCGGGCTACGGTCCAGTTCGCCATCAATACGATGTAATTCATTACGGGCCACCGCCTTCCCTACGACACACAACACCGTAATATCAGGTGACATAGCATAGCACGTAGTACGCGATTACTACGTGCTGACACCAACGTTTCCATCCATTCATTATTATTAGTATAGCCCGACTACGCTATGTATAATAATAAACGCTGCTAAATTCTAATCGAACTTACACCTTTCTCTGATTCCAAACCGGTGTTTAGAGTAATACACCCTAAACACCACAGTGGTAACCTCGACGTGATTAAATCAGGGAAGGACAAACATTCAACGAGGAGCAACTAGGCAACAACATCAGGTATAATTGCAAAATTTTTTTATACTTACACAACGAAGATGAATGGGAAAACAACCTCCACTGGGCCCGCTACGCTCGCTGCCGCCCCAACCACCGCCCGTCAACGACATCACGCCCGTCACATCACGCCTGCTATGACGACACCCGCCAAAACAACACGTGCCACCGCTGCGTCCGCCATAGACATCATCGGCACCGCCCTTCACCTTATCCAATGATGTAAGGCACATCACCTTGGGCTGATGGACCACAAAGAAGACGTTTCATCAACATTATTGCCCAAGAAAAACCCACCAAGATGAAACGCAACAACAGCTGCAACAACCACTAACACTACGACCGCTGCAACACCCACTAACACAACGACAGCTGCAACAACCACTAACGCCACGACCGCTGTTTCAGAGGAACACACGATCACGACGCGCACTTCGTCTCGACGACATAGGCGTCAACAGTCAACCGCTCTCACACACACGTCACAGAACCAACAGGCCTAAGTCTTCGAGGTGTCACATACAGGACGCGCAGAGCAACGAGCTCGCGCACACAAGCTGTCGAATAAAGCACACACAACGCACAAATTCGCCTCTGAACCAGCAACAGCAACAAAACAAAAACAGCATCCACAACAGCGCCAACGAGAGCACCCAAAACGCAGCATCCACAACAAAGCCAGCAAAAAAAAATGCGCACACAAAGAAATCGGCACTTTGCTCGCATACCTTGCCCACAAACCTCCGACGTTTTATCGTGGACTCATCCACGAAGGAGGGACCCCCTGTGAAGTTGACATCGCAACCTCATTCTAACTAATTCAACTTCCGCGTATTACGTATGTAGTAAACGCGAAAACAGTAACAAACATTGCAGTAGCAATGCAAACTCAACAAATTAACGGCCTTGCTTAAGCACTTAACCTACTTCGCATGTATAAAACGAAGTAGGTACAATAACCTAATACAGTTTAAGTTTGAGTTCAGTTCGGTTCCACAGTTCGACAGTTCGGCAAAGCAGTACGGTTCAACAGTTAGTCTCATCAGTCCAGTTCGGCACACGGTCCAGTTCGCCATTAATACGATGTAATTCATTACGGGCCACCGCCTTCCTACGACACACAACACCGTAATATAGGTGACATCGCATAGCACGTAGTACGCGATTACTACGTGCTGACACCAACGTTTCCATCCGATTCATTATTATTAGTATAGCCCGACTACGCTATGTATAATAATAAACGTTGCTAAATTCTAATCGAACTCACCCCTTTCTCTGATTCCAAACCGGTGTTTAGAGTAATACACCCTAAACACCACATATTCTTCATTTTCAGTTATTCAAAAATAGAAAAGGAAATATAAATATTCTTATCAAAGGCAACTGATCAGTGAGAGAATGAAAAAAATAAATTCTTTAAATTACGTTAAGAAGCGTAAGAAAAAACAAAAAAACTTGTATGATATAATTTACAATCACAAATAATAAGCTCGTAGGTATATGTATATGTAAGAAAAATATCATCCACGCTAAACTAAGAAATATAGTCAAAATTTAAAAAAACTACTGTATGTTTATATGTGAATAACATATGATTATTAAAGTTGAAATTTAATAATCTATATAGTGACTACAAACTAATACATATAGAGCATATGAAATGTAAGATAACATAAGCAGAACAAGCGTGTGACATTGAAACATTTAATGCTTACTACAGAAATGCAATAAAATAACATACATGGTGAAGTCATGTAAATTAAGCGGAAACAAATGAATCATCTAACGGACAATGGAAGTACTTACAAATTGATAAATTGCCTCAATCATATTACAATTAACTATTCTTTACACAAAGAATTAAATTCATTCTCATTACCAATTTTAATAACTTTGCCATTGTGTTTTGCGTAAATGTTACTCCCAGTTAGTTCAAACATCTTTATTTTCTCAGCTTGAGTATCAATTTGGTTTGTATTTAATAGGTTTGCACTAGTTTTAGGAGGGTCTTCGTATACAGAGATTCCAGGAGTCGCGCAGCAATTTTTGTTGCGAAATACTTCATTCCTAACATGACGTCTCATACAACGCTTTGTTTTTTTCCCTTTGCTAGTAGGGAGAAATTGACAATAATCAACATCATGTTCATCCATATCCAAGATTCCCAAAGTGGTCAGGTGGACCCCAGGGTCCACAGGAGCCCGATAGGGTCTACGCTTGCGTGGAAAAAATGGGGGTCCACAACTCGTTAACGGGGGTCTATAAAAATGTATTAGGTGACCCGACTTGACTTCTCCTATGAATAAGGGAGACAATAATATATATAGGCAGACAATATTATAAGAAGCTTGACTTCTCCTATGAATATAGGAAGACAATATTATAAGAAGCTCAGCAATTGTTTTTGTAAGAACTTGCATATTCCATATTCAGAAAGAGCGTGTCAAGACTCGCCGATGCCGCGCCGCCCGCCCGCCTAGTTAAAGTCGTGTCTGAACTTGCATGAACTTGTTGGATTTTTCTTTAATATAAATACGAATGCGAATGATAAACATTACTCAGTTGTTTCCGGAATTTCAAAAAGAAAGTGTACCTATATAAGTGTTCACCAGTGACGGAAGTAGTTTTCAGACTTTTGAAAATTAAAGTGAATTGATATTATTGTTTGCCAGTGTTGGAAAAGTAAGTACCTACCTATCTATTTGTTAGCAACTTGTATCTTAAAAGCCACTTCTATTATGTTTGTTAAATCATTTTAAGATTACTTAACAAACATTTTTTCATATTACAGGTAAGTAATTGATACGAAACATGGCTGAATCTAAGAAGAAGTGTCGACAGTACAGTGTTGAATATTTGAAATTTGGTTTTCTTCCATCAAATACAGACAAGCGATTGCCCATGTGTCTTTTATGCAACAAAGTCTTGAGCAATGACTCTATGAAACCATCGAAGCTGGAAGATCATCTAAGAAGGTGTCATCCTGACAAAATAGGTAAGGATTTGAAATATTTCCAAACATTGAAGGAAAAGTATGAAAAGAGACCCACCGTGCATAGTATGTTCGCTTCAACGTCTGAAAGCAACGACGATGGCTTGCGGGCATCTTACAATATCTCATTACTTATAGCAAAATCTGGGAAACCGCATACCATTGGAGAGGAGTTAATTTTGCCTGCTGTTGAAGAGGTCTTAAAACTGTCCTGCACAAATCTTCATTTGACATACTTAAAAGAATTCCTTTGAGTAACAACACTGTACAAAGACGTATTGATGAAATGAGCTCTGATGTTGAAAGTTTCTTGTGTAATTATCTGCAAACAACTCATTTTTCTATTCAACTGGACGAGTCAACTTTACCTGGCAATGAAGCATTATTATTGGCATATGTTCGATTTATCAAAGGCGAACAAATGTTTGAAGAGTTACTATTCGCGAAAACTTTGAAGACTGACACTAAAGGTGAATCAATTTTTAATGTTCTGAATGATTTTTTACGGAAAAATCAATTGCATTCACAAACATTATTTCGGTGGCAACAGATGGAGCTCCTGCCATGGTCGGGCGATATCGTGGGTTTATAAGTCATCTTAAAAGGATTATACCAGAGGTAATTGCAATTCACTGTGTCATCCACCGACAACATCTAGTAGCGAAAAAATTGAGTGATAGATTGCACCAAGCGCTTCAATTTGTGATTAATGCAGTTAACAAAATAAGAAGCAATGCATTAAATACGCGCTTATTTGCACAGTTGTGCGAAGAAAATGATGAGGACTTCCAACGATTGCTGCTACATACCGAAGTACGCTGGTTCTATTTCTTTTCGACTCTGTTTTAGAGTTTCTGAACACTAAAGATCCTGTTTTAAAAGAAAACCTCATGAATTTCAAAGCAGACATTGCGTATTTGACAGATTTGTTCAAAAATTTAATGACCTCAACCTACAGTTACAAGGGGACAGCCTCAATTTGATAAAAACAAAGAGTGAAATTTCAGCTTTTCTTGGTAAACTGAAACTTATGAAGCAAAATATTGGTCGACGTGAATTTTCCCAGTTTCCAAATTTATCGCAGGTAGAATGCCTCGACGAAGATATTCAGACGTATGTTCAACATTTGATTGCCCTGTATGATGATTTTAAAATCAGATTTGAAGACATTCTGTCGATGGATATACCACCATGGATAATAAATCCATATGATGAAACTGAAGTGGAAAATGTGGTACTGCAAGAAGAGCTACTCGAGCTTAGCACTAATGAGGAGCTCAAAGTAGCATTCAAAAGAGGGTATCAATCATTTTGGCTGCAGGCACAAATACCTGAAAAATATCCAGGACTGTGGGGAATTGTGCAAAAATTTCTCATAGCGTTTCCTTCGTCATATCTTGTCGAACGCAGTTTTAGTGCCGTAACAAACTTGTTGACAAAAAAACGGAGCAGATTAAATATTACAGAGCGAGGAGATTTACGGTTATACTTAACTAAACTCAAGCCAAATATTGATAATTTGCTGTCAATTCACCAAGTACATCCCTCCCATTAAAGTTATAACTTTTATCTCAGATTACAATGGTAATCTGAGATAAAAGTTAACATCAAAACTAATAATGATTATTATTTTTTGATGTTAAATTTTGATTCTACTAAGACTGTTATAACAACATAATTAAAAGTGTAGAAATTTTTGTGTTTGAATAAATAGCTACAAAACAAGAAAATATTTATTTTTACTTTTACCACTCCGAAGTGGGAGATTATTGGTTTCTTGTACTGTGAGTCAATCTTAGAATACAAAAAGTAAAGTAGGAATCCAACTGTTGGATGAAGACGATTTTTAGACTGGCTTTGAAACTTAGCTTGAATGACAATACTCACAGCATAATCAAAGCAATATAAATTCTCACCTTTTTTCGAAAACTTTCAACTCATAGTTGATTGAAAAATAGCCACAACACAGATTTACATAGACATATACTTTTTCGGGTTTTAAGTAAGTTAGTAAATGTAATAGCTGCAGGGGTCCACCAGATCCAGCAAAATATTTAAAGTGGTCTATGAGAAAAAAGTATGGGAACCTCTGATCCATATGGACACTGAGTTTATTATTGAAAAATTTAACAATACCTTGTAAAAAACCATTAGAGTCATTAGGTTTGGTAAAGCTATGGTTTAAGGTAAATACTGGCACACTAATAAATATTATATTTTATTACTTTTATTGCATCTAATGTCAATATTTGTATAGTGAAACATGCCTAATTATTTTAGTTCTTGGGGGCTTTTAAGAGAAAGTTGAAGGATCCTTAGCCTATGATTGTCGGTTGTTTTTGCAAAATACTAAGCAAATCCGAAAGTGCTAGATAAGATATATTATGTTTAAAAGCCTACGATGCTAATTAATTGCTGAAACTTGGAATACTACCTTTATAGTTGATAGTATTACCGTAGTAATTAACAATTAACAAATTCAGAATAATTTTCTCGGTGTGAACTTTCGTTAACCTCCGATAGTATTTGAACTTGATCAATTTTACCATAACTTATAGTTTCAATCGCATCATCCAAATTTTGATTGAAATTCTGTGGCAGAAAGTCAAAAGGGCATAACTCAATTTTTGCCTAAAATACGTTTATTGTAGCAATCGATAGCATTTTTTATGCTTTACAAACTGACAAAAAGGTATATCTGAGTTTCTATAAACAGAGCTGTTTTCTACAAGCAAATAGGCATATCTCGCTATTTCTTTTCTGTCGTAAAGCCATAACTAGAGATATTACAATTTTTATAATCACGATATTTCCGTCAAAAAGCTTATGTACACTTATAAAAACAAATACCTGGAATCAGTTCCGACATAATAGGTCAACTGCAGTTAATCCAAAATTTCTGTAAAAGTCGTCCTAACAAAAGGTGTATGTATAGTTATGTCTCTTTGTCGGCTTTTGATATAAAAAAAAAAAACTTGGGTTTATTTATACATATACCTATTTGCCGGTACCAAGTTTAAATAAATCACTAGTAGTCGTGTCATTTCGGAAATAAATCGTAGTACTTCCCGGTTATTAAGCAGTAAATTCCCGCATTTTTCTTTTATTGGCATTTCTTCTGTTCTAAGGCGTGTGCAAAGTGCAACGATGAGTTTAAGCCGAGGTGTGAGCAAGCGAACTCAATTACTACTATCTAAATGTGGTAGGTAATTTATTTGATAGAAACGCATAAAAAATGCGTACAATGTTTTTAATCTTTAATTTTAATTAGTACTTTGGCTTTCTATAGTAAATGATGTAAATTTTGACAATGAGGCGAAACCAGGTCCATCTAATTGCAATAAAACCGAAAAAAATATACTAATAATGATGCAGATGTATTTTATCCACCTATCGCAAATGAAACGGGCACCTCTGAAAATTACGTTAACAGTTACAAATACGAAAAATACTTTCTATCGCTTTACGGAATGTTTCAAAACGATTTATCTGAGCAAAATTTTACGTTTCTTGATGATTCAGACGACAGTGTTAAAGATCCAAATTACGAATCCGAAGAATCTTCAGATTCAGAAGAAGACAATAATTTTAACACCGACATTTCTTCAACTAAAAAAACCCAAAACATTTCTATAAAGACTTCAGTTTCTCTGAATCAAACCAAAACTTCTAAGAAACAAAAAAAACAAGAAAGAAAAGCCTGTCGCAATACTGGCAAAGCTTATGTTACGGCAAAAAATAAGAAGCTCGTCCGAGAAAGGAAAATACAACCTCTAAAAACTAACTGTAGGAGAAGATGCAAAGAAAAAGTTATTGATGAAGCAGCAAGAAATAATTTATTTAATGACTATTGGAACATGGGAAGCTACGACAGAAGAGTATCTTATATTGCAAGTTTAATCAAATGTGAAGATAAAAAAATTGCAACACTAAGAACTAATTCTACTAAATCTAAAAACAGAGAAAAAACTTTTTCATATTTTTTAGATATAAATAATGAAAGAATACAAGTCTGCAAAGAGTGCTTTTCTGCAACTTTTAACGAAACTAATAAATTTATTTTGTTCGTAACCAAGAAAAAACTTGCATCACACAGCGGCATACCAGAATGTGACAAACGCGGTAAACATGCGCCAAGTCACAAAATTTCTGAAGTTTCTTTAAAATTGGTCATTGATCACATTAATAGATTTCCTGCTTACGAATCACATTACTCTAGAAGACATACGGACAAAAATACTTGCCTTCAGATTTAACAAAATCTAAAATGTACAATCTTTACCGCGAGGAGCAAGAAAACAACGGTATAAAACCTGTTTCAATAAAAATATACTCGCAAACTGTTGATAAATTAAATCTAAAATTCAAAAAGCCTAGTAATGACACGTGTAACACGTGTGATGTTCTTCACATGAAAATTCAGAGTTGTTCCAATCAAGAGACCAGAGACAATTTAAGAGACCAATTAAGTCAACATCACGCAGAAGCTGAGAGAGCATATGAATGCAAAAGACAGGACAAAATATTTTGTGAGAGCTCTCCAAAAACTAGAGTTATAGTTTTTGATTTACAACAAGTTTTACCGACTCCATATCTTACAACTGGAAAAGTCTTCTATAAAGGCAACTTCATACGTACAACCTTACTATTCATGACTGCGTAACTCAAAAATCTTTTCATTTTATGTGGCACGAAGCTATTGGTGCCCGAGGTGCAAATGAAATTGCTTCTTGTCTTTATAAATATTTAACAAGTTTGAAAGAAACTGAACATGTTATTTGCTATAGTGATACATGCGGAGGACAAAATAAAAATTCCCATGTCACTGCCATGTTTTCTTATGTAGTGTCCGAAAGCAAAACAATTAAAACAATTGAACATAAATTTCTTATACCAGGTCATACACACATGGAATGTGATTCTGACCATGCCATCATAGAAAAACTAAAAAAGAAGTCCTTTTAATATACATCTCCCCAGGGATTGGTACAACCTTGTACGACTAGCGGGAAGCAAAAGGATTCAAACTAAATCAAATCAACAGTGTGACGGAAACAAATTTACTGTAATTGAAATGAAAAGGGAAGATTTTTTTGATTTTGCGGCCCTGTTAAAAGGACCACTTGTAAACAGAAAAATGTCAGAATCAAAAGAGAAGTTTTCATGGAGGCCAGTAAAATGGTTAAAATATGAGAAAGACTTTGGAATTGTTAAATTTAAAAACAACTTAGAAAAAGACAGTTTATTTGAAACAATAAATTTAAAACGGAAAAGTTCACATTCATCTGCAAGTATTGGTTTGAATATTCTATATGATTCTGACAGACAAATTGAGAAGAAAAAAAAGTTAACTTGTTGGAAATCTTAGAATTAATCGACGAAAGTGCTAAGCCTTTCTACAAAAATTTAAAAAGTTCTACTGATGATGGCAGAGATGTAGATCCAGACATTGACAGTTATTTTACGGACGAAGAATTTTAATTTGAAATGCTAACCGTTTATCTTTTTCTAAAATTTATAATTTTTATTGTCATAATAAAGTTCAACATCTGAAGATATAAATTTTTTATCAGCTAAGTAGTTTTAATATTTCCGAAAAAAAGCCATAAGTTTACTTATAACCTTTTGTCAGACACTAAAGAAACTATCACGTTGAAGTTATCTAAACTTACATCTTTTGTCAGAATCAAGTTAATAAAATAAATTAAATTAACTATTATTAAAATTAATTTATTATTTAAATATTAAACTTTTGGTACAATAAACTTGTTAATAATAGTCTTAACACCTGAGTTAACTAATTCAAGTAATACAAGATGAAATATTTTGGTGAGGATTGTAAATTAGGAAGTTGAAAACGTTTTTCTCTTTTCCTGTAAAACACGTATTCTTTAGATAACCCCTTTTGACTTCTTGCCACAGAATTGTTATTGTGATTCAGAACATCTGCGGTAATGATACTCACAATGTCAACACTAGACACGGTTAACACTTTCGTTGAGAAAAAATGCACAAACACAATCACAAGTCATAATTAGTAAGTACAAATAACCTAAACTTTGACTTAGACATGACGTCTAAAAGGAAAAATAGGGTGGTTTTGAAGTTATTTTTGTACCCAATATTTTTTTTTATTATATGTATTTGATACCTGTAAGATATAAACAGTTGATCTCCATTAGATATACAATGTATATTACTTATAGAGCAGATATTCTCTGGATTTTATAAATAACCATTAAACAAACATTCTATTAAAGATCATATAATTAAACATTTTTGTACTGTATGTGAATAAACTAATAACAACTGAAAACACATAAATTGCATATACATAAATATGGTGTTGCTTCAGAATAATTCGATTTGAAGTACTAGCCGCACTGGTAGCAGCTCATTCACTCGAATTATCTTCATGTGTGTGTTTTTTGTTATATAAGTGTATACCGATGAAATCACACAAATTGCATTTATACAGTTTTTCTTCAAAATAAACTTTTGTGACTTGCCAAAAGTCCTTTGGAGTAATCACACTGATCTCAGGTAAAAGTTTAATCACCTGAATGTATTTTCAAGTGCACTTTTATACTACCAGAATGCTTACTGATAAAACCACATAAATTGCATTTATATGATTTTTTCTTCTGAATGAACTCTTTCATGCCTTTTCAAATTCGATTTGAAGTACGTCTTGTAGTCGCACTGGTTGCAGCAAATATTTCGTACACCCGAATGTATCTTTATATGTTCTTTTAGGTTACATCGGTGTTTACCTGAGTAATCACACATTTATATGGTTTTTACCGAATGAACGTTTTGTGACTTGTCAAAAGGCTATTGGGTACGTCTTGTAGTCGCACTGGCCGCAGCCATAACTTTTTCAAAATATTTTCACCGCTTGTTCTATCACCATAATCATGACTTTCGGATACATCTTCGGTGGTTTGTTTGGTATTTCGCTTAATTTCTAGCTTCATGTTAGCTACAGAATTACATATAGGTACGTTGGTCTTAAACAACATCAAATGGTCTTCCGCAACTTTCTCCATTTTAATGGAGTCTGTGAGGCTCCTCTTTAATAATCTTTAATAAAATAAAATTTAGTAAAGCAATATAATGTCATTTGTTACACACCTTTTCTGAAGAACAACCAAACTGTTTAATAAATGCTGTCATAAAGCATCACAGGGTGAGGCTGTTTGTGCAGTAAGTTATACGCAAAAGACAGATTAACAATGCATAAAATTAAAAAAAGTTAATGCACCTATATTCACAAACGTATTAGTGGTTGCATTATACTTATTTCATTAAATCAAAATAATTTCTTTTATATATCGACAAAAACATATTCAGTAGTTTGACTACTAAAAAGTCAAGTAATCAACTTGTCAACCAAGACGGATTCTGGACCGAAAGAAGTCTGAGTAATTAGGAGCATACCTCCGTATTATATAAAGAGAGTTGACAAGTTGATTACCTGACTTTAGTTTCGTTTGTTTGTTTTAAGTTTCTCGCTTTGAAGATTACGATAGGTGGCGAAACGTTGGCAACTACTGTTACCATTTCGACACGGTCCAATGCCGGAAGATATGTTTGTATTAATAATGACTCCAGCCGTGGAAGCCTTAATTCTTACAATGCATATTTATTTCAATAAAAAATATCCGTCTTTGAATGGTACTAAGATGTAAAAATAGGCAAAAGAAACAATAAATTGTTTAATGAAAACTTCATACCCAGAAAAAGAGAAATACATGGCTACGATTTCTACAACAACCAATTGAAATAAATAATCAAAAATGCACAGAAGCAGAAAACAAAAGAGAGTAGCAATGAGTTAGTGTGAAAGATATTGAAGAAAAATCTAACAGAAACGAAACTTCTACCAGGGTTAAATTTGTTAATGTTCTGTATTTCCGAT
Source organism: Abscondita cerata (assembly GCA_030710515.1). Taxonomy (NCBI): domain Eukaryota; kingdom Metazoa; phylum Arthropoda; class Insecta; order Coleoptera; family Lampyridae; genus Abscondita; species Abscondita cerata. The sequence goes on along the minus strand of JALBCR010003419.1, from coordinate 16,983 downwards.
TTTTACATAAAATTGTCGTTTGCTCCGCACACTATCAGTAATTTCCGTCTTAATGTATCTCATTTTACTCATCAGCAATTCTCCTCTCTTCTGCTACTTCTTTACCACTTTTTCGCTACGTGAATTAGTCGATGTTGATGGCAACTTAGTGAGAACATCTCTTATAGGCTTTGGTCAACATAAATGGCACATCCATGGACGAAATAATGTGATCGTCCACTTCCGAATATACAATTCCTATGGTAACCGCACTGGAAACTGAAAATTCATGCAATTTTAGACAATCTTCATCGGAGGTAATTTCTTCTTTTTCACCCCACATTTCACAGATAAAGTTGGAGGAAACTTACGGTCTCGTACAAGTTCCAAGTTCTTGTTTCACATTTAAAAATCGCTTTTCAGAAACTTTCTTGTTCTCCCTCAATTTACCTGCAAAAATAAAGGCAAATTATAGTTTCCAATCATGTACCAAATATTCGTGTAAATGTGTAACGATGAAAAATAATAAGAATGAATAGAATTGAATCGGTAGAAATAGAAATTTTTTTGTATAGTTTTCTTGTAAGCAAATTACAAAGTTACATTATATTTCTAGAACCTAGTGTTCTTCAAATGTTGACGGTATTACACTTGTGTTTGCGCTACTGGTTCGGTGTTAATAAAATCTTAGGTGTACCAACAAATTTTCAAAAATCCATACTCAACGTTTAACTTTTTTTGAAAACGCCACATAATAACGATCGACCAACATTTTATTGTAGAAGAAGGATCTCGGAGTTCCTTAATTATTTTGCTTTTTCTGAAAATAATACAAACACTGAATGTACATATATGTCAAACAGATTTTGTAGAGTTAAAAAAAAACAGAAAAAGTTGCTATACACATTAACATAATAATTTCTGTAGAAAAGGTAAGCTTGGTAATGATGATAGCTGAATTAGTTGTAGTTTTTTGTTCAGTTTTAGGTGTTATTTAGTTATTGCTACAGATTGGCTCTGTAGTTTTAACAAATCAATTCATCTGAGCAATCATTTCTGTTAAAAAGTTCAAAATTGGTATACAGGGTGTCCCACCGAACGCCATCGATAGATTATAGAAAAACTGTACATGGGAAAAATTTGAAAATTTGGTAGAATACTAACATCGACGGGGGCAGTTCTGCTAAAATATTTTCAAGATGGTGACACTTTCGGTTATGCCGAAGTATGTGTCAACTTGCTTATTTTAAATAGAACACCCTATATATTATTCTATTTTTGAATTTTGCTCAAAATTCTACACATTTTGTGTATAATGTCCTATATCTTATGGTGCTTGCATTAAAAAAAATGACTTTTGACGTGTTTTTGAATTTAATTTTAATCCTTTTTTTATCGCCCTGTATTAATTTATTATCAAAATATCGACATAGCCCACCAAAATAGGTCCTGCTACAAGAAAACCTATTCCAATTAAATAATAAAGGCATTAGTATAGGAAAATTTTATAATTTTGTTTAGGCCTGAAAACGTCATTTTGACATAAAATTTAATATAAGTCCAAAACAATTAGACTTAGGTATAGGACATTATACACAAAATGTGTCTACAATTTTGTGCAAAATCAAAAATAGAATAACTATATAGGATGTTCCATTTAAAATAAGCAACTTGACACATAGTTTTCGGTATAACCGGAAGTGTCACCATCTTGAAAATATTTAACGGAACTGCCCCTGTCGTTTTCCCATGTACAGTTTTTCTATAATCTATCGATGGCGTTCCTGTGGGACAACCTAAATTGGTAGGTATAAAAATGGTGTCAAAAATGCAGTTTTTAACAATTATATTTCCAACATTTAACAACAATTTAAAATAAAAGCACCAGTACCACTATTTTATGTTGATCTAAAACCAGTGATAATAACAAAGAAATATACGAATTATAAGACCAATACCATTATAAAAGAAACTTTGAACTACCCTGTCAAAAAAAAAGAAATTCGTCTGCGTTTAAAATGTCAAAGGTACAGACAAATGAGTACCACATTAAACCTTCTACCATCAGTGATCTCTAAAATGACTTCATTAAAATTAACTTAAAATTCAGGCATTCATTCTCAAATTAGCACTCTAGAATGCCAATGATTTAACACAGCATAATCAAGAAATTCAAACCTATATTAGCAATCATGAAATATATATTATGTTAATATCTATGGATATTCTCTATCTCATGGAAGAACTGCCATCATTATTAAAAACGACAACAATTATCTATAAGAACATATCGAAACAAGTAGTATTACCGTGAAAATTAGCTTGGTCCTCTAACGATAGAAGTTGTCTACTGCTCTTCAAAACACTCAATTAAAAAATAATAATGAAAACATCCTGTAGTTCCCTGGATCATCGGTTTGTTGTTGGGGAAGATTGCAATGGGTAGTATTTGCAATTGTGATCAAGACTGACTACAACTAATTGACGGATGTGCGAAAAAATAATTTACATTACCTATCGAAGGTACACTCAACCTGACTGACAAAAAACACAGACGTAATAAACTTCTGAAAATTCAAAGGAATTCCTAATAACTGTCTCAAAGCGGAATCACTCTCCATAACCTAGTTGTCACAGTAAGTTCGAAGCTACTTAACAAAATCAAAAACCCAATTCTATACTCAAATTGGAAATACTTGAGATATTTGGTGGAAAGAAACTTAACCATAAAAGTACCGGTAAAACCACGTACCATGGAATTCCACTCTAGAACCAAAACAAAATGATGCAGAGAATATATGCCTTTTAACCATAAGAAAATTGCTAAAAAACGCAAACAAAGGGAATAAGATCCCTTCATTTTAAAACTAAATCTAATAAAACAGTGAAAAATAAAAATTGCTTTTAAACGAGGGCAAAAATAAAACAATTCAAATTTACTCGAAAGGCTTGACTGCAATAGTAATCGCTGATTACTTAATGTGGAAAAATACGAGAAAATTGAAAAGTGCAACCCTCTACTAAGAATTCAAGATGAAAACTGGTCTAAAAGCAAAAAGTTGAACAATTTGCACAAAATATCGCAGATGAAGAAGATGGTGAAATTGACAACTCTTAGATGCGTCCTGATCAGATTGATCTAATTGATCATTAGAACTACAATCCAACACATCACAAAGGGCTTAATAAAAAAAAAGTATTTCGGTATGATCATAACTGGACAACTACTGAGAGAGCAGTGAGAATCAAATATTTCAAACGTATCTATAACGCCCTATTAAGAATTGGGTACTTTATGCGACAATGAAAGAGCCCCAAATAATCATGATCCCAAAATCTGGCAAAACAATAGACAACATATAGACCTAAAAGTCTGCTCCCAATTATATCAAAACTAATTAAAAAATTTTGCTTTTGAGACCATTACTAGAAGAAAATAAATTTTTACCATACCATCAGTTTAGATTTAGGCAAGAACAAGCTGCCATCGGACAAATTTAACAACATTCCTTAACTTTGGCCAAGTTACCTACAGGACAGACATTTCCTGTAAAACGAGGAATATACTGTACCACATTTCGGAAACTTATTCAACGCAAAATTTTGAGCAATAAATTATTCTCTTCACTTTTGTGGAATTTGGCACCGTTAGCGAGAAATAGAGGGTGAAAGTTGCTAACCCCATTGGGTTTGTTGCAGACCTAAGCTTCCTGCCATAGAATAATTAAGCAAATTCATTCCGTAGGTTAATTGCAGTTGATCTAACAGCAGCGTTGTTATAGATGTTAGATTAATCAGGGAGTTGTCCAAAGAACGTTTATCAGAGAGGAGTTAATGGTTCAGATTCTAGACGAATTTAATTAGATAAGAGCCAACTTACAACACTACGATTACCAGGGAATTGACGAAGGCGGCTTGAGCTTTGAATTGAAGTCGAAAGTACTCATTTTAAAAATCGTCTAAATTAATACTGATATGTTTTATAAAATTGATTTTCATTAAATCAGCTTACTGATTATTTCCAAAATGATGGCGTACGTGTTTGGATAAGACGCTAAATTTCACCCTCGATATTTCGCTAATGGTGCAAAATTCGACAAAAGTGAAGAAAATCATTTTTGCTTATAATTTTGTGTAGAATCAGTTCCCAAAGTTTGGCACATTCTTCCTGAAACACACTGTACCAAACCATTCTCAATCAAATCAGGACTCCTGCAGAGGAATGTGCTGGGACCAGTACTAAGCTTGCTATTCACTGCAGACCTATATACTAATACTACTAATACCATAGTTGCCACCTTTTAAGATGAAACCGCTGTAGGTGTTTCACGTAAAGTGCTTAAAATAGTTTTAGAAATACTGCTACACAATTTAAACAAGGCAAAGAAATGGATAAAACGATGGCGAGTAAAAACCAAAGAATTATTCATTGGCACAAACGGAACAATTACAAATTTTTTTGAAAATTGCGAAAAGTTTCAAATTACCAGTTACACTACAAAATAATATCGCACTTTCGGCCATTAAAAGTTCTTCTCCAATTCTACAAAGCCTTTGTATTAATTACTTTAATTGTTATACACTGTGTCCCATGAGTTTTTGGCCAGTTTATACCTCGAAAACTATCTGAACTACAATATTGAAATTTGGTAATTATAAACAATGGGTAGTTATGCCCATTGTAAGTAAGATATGACGTTGTTAAAACGTCACATTTTGGGTCACATAATATCATCTTTAAATTTTTAATGCGAGACGCTATATACTTTTGCACTATTGTGAAAATTTCTCTAACGTCAATTCAACAATACCTATTTGTTAGTGTTTTTGTTACTGTAGAAACGATAAATGCATTCTTATAAAGATTTTATCTTTATTAGAGCGGCAAGGAAAAATTACTCACATAGAAAAACGTGACCCAAAATGTAACAGTTTAACGACTTTTTCTATTTTGGGTCGCTTACAGAACTACAAAAGCACCCAAATGAGTTCTTTTATAGAAATTTGAGTTCTTTTATAGAAATTTGAGTTCTTTTATAGAAATAGAACAATTTTTATTCCGAACGGTGGTAACACTGATAACGTCCAAGCTGTCATTACGTTCGGTGTGCATTAATTTAAATCGTAATTAATGTTCAGTAGATTAATTTATCTACTTATTTTTATTTCCACTCATTTTTTTTTTAATGAAACATGATAAATGCACTAATTAAACTTAAACTAGCATTTAAACGTCAGCGTTGCTTTGTTTGTCAAAACCTTTGCTTGTAGGTACCACACGATACGTAGACTTTGTGAAGAAGTGATAATTGTATGAATTACGGTGATTTTACAAAAAACTACAGGTTTAGTGATGTGTCACCAACAGGCAGATCATTACTCTGGTAAGTACAAACACGTTTTGCCGGAATAAAATAGATTTTAATGTAATCAGATATTGAGAACTGTTGAACAGCTTGTTGGCCGGTAGGTTATGAGTTTATGTAGATGAATCACAGAGACATATGTGTGAAAATAATGAAATAACGCCATTTCTCTGGCATCATTCCTCTGGACCTGCAAACCCCAGAGGAATGATCTGCTTACCAGAGGAATAATACGCGCTTTAGATTATAGGTAGGAAAGAGTTTCCCTGGAAGTTGATAGCATTTTTTTCACTCAAGTCTCTTTTCTTATTAATATTAGGTTTGCAGTATAATAATGCCCTTTATCTTGAGAAGAGAAACTGCGAAAGAAAAGAGATGCAGAAAAGCGAAGATATAAGAGATTCAAGAATGATTCAGAAGGTAGAGAGAAACTAAAAGAAAAAGAGCGTAACCAATTCAGAAAAAGAAAGACAAGAAAGTTGTTAAACCTATAAATGAATTCAACCAAAGAGAACAACGCTTGAAACGACGGCAGTGGCGCAAACACTCCTAGACATATCGACTAAAGAAAAAACAACTGGAAAATCAAAGGAAATTTGTTGAAGAATACACCCCACCATCGTCTCCTGTTCCAGCTCAAGACGTGGAAAATATACCAACAGAAGAAACACCACAGTGTATTGCAGGGAAACGTATAGCAGCAAGAAACAGGAAACACAGAGGTTGTCTATCAAAAGAAATGGACCGAGTTATAGCAAAACCAAAGACAAAACTGAATAATTATAGAGTGAAATATCACAGGCTATTATATTTATATAAAAATTTATATTATATATAAAAAGAGACTATTGTGAAGAAAGGTATTAAAAAGCAAAAAGATATCTGAATGACACTCTGAGTAATCTACACAAGAAATTTTTTTAGGTACACCTAAATGTGCCAATAACTACACATTTTGGTGTAGACATCGTCCATGCTATATTGTTGCCAGAAGGGTTTCAGCAAGATACTTGTGGTATTACATGACAAATATGAATTTAGTGATTTCTGTCTCTATACCTCTTGAATATCGTCAACAAAGATACAGTGTCTATAGTATCATCATTTTGTTGTGACGAGAAAACGGAAAAATGTCTCTTGTGAGACTGCGATAACTGTATAAACAGAAAAATTCTGTACACACCTTTTACGACTCCTCTTCAATGGGTTGACACATATTTTGCTTATGTTCATTGCTCCACGAGAGTTTAAAAGACCAACTGCCGTCTTATACAGTTGTATACCGCACTTAAGTATACACCTCTGATGAGCTCATAATAAGAGCGAAATGCGGCATCAGGTGTTCTTTCGTTGCGTGTTATGCTTCTGTACAAGTTTTCACTTGGCCTTATCGACACACGTGCGTTTCAAGCATTAAAGCTGTTGCTTAGATAGCGATATGCACGTTAAACGCACACATCTCCTTACAATTAACTGTTGGCATTTTTCTTAGTTTATACTAATCATACGTGTCAATGCTTTTACACGAGATGTCGTAAGACACACATTTTGCTTAACATAATTGAAGTTCTGCAATTGCCTGAGATTTGTTCGCGAAAAAACAAATTATATTATACTTTCAAGACAGCTGTCAATGTATTTGAACAAGCTTAGGTTGGCTACATGTTATTTATGATATTTAGGTTGCTTATAAGAGTGGAATAGTATTACTTTTTATATTTTCTAACAGAAAAAAAATTACACAGTTAATTTTATAGTCGTGTGTCATTCCTCTGATCTAAGACTCATTCCTCTGGCACTAACTTTTTTTCTATTGCGATAAAATCTTTAAAAACAAAAAAATAGCTTAATCCCATATTAATTCTAATCAGACTCTTTCATGTCAAACCAGTGATTATATTTGCAGCAGTAATTGAAAGTATTTTGAAGAAATCATTTCAACTCTGAAAAGTGGTAGTTTCCAGAGAATCACCCATTAAACATATTGCCTTGTAACATTTTAAAAAACTCACCCTGTATAATCACGTTGTTATAATCTAGATTTGCTTTTAAATTGAATCGAGGTAATCTCACCCCGTCAACCGGAATTGACGCTGCCACTTATGCTAGGCGCCACAGCGTAAAATTTAAATTTTCACTTAGATATCGGAAGTCATTTTTAGCAACATAGTTACTAAATGTAACCTAAATATAAGATGCACGCAAATGTTATTGCTCCATTTTTTATAGATAAGAACATTCCTTCATTTTCACTTATTTTGACGAATTAGAATTAGTAAGTTATAATGAAGCAAAAAAATATACCATCTGGTGGACGGACGACCGGGAGGAAACCACCTGTTGGATTTTTATGCAAAATAGTACAGATCCGATTCGATTTTGGGCATAATATTTTCCCATTCTTTGAATATTTACAAAAATATTCATTTCACACATTTTGTCTTCAAATAAAAGTTGTATGTAATAATTAAATACACAACTTTTGCTTAAACTATTTTTGATCAGTTAAGTAACGTGACAATCACGTCACATTGCTATTGTTTTAACAGTATTTTATACAAAAAAAGTTATGTAAGGAAAGTTGGAAATATTAATATATCCAACAATTATTTGAACTATTTTTTAATTTTCTTCTTTTCTCTAAACAAGTACAACCTATTTAATCTAAACATGCTTTAATTCAAACATCCGGTAATCCGATCGCCATATTTCTTAACTCATAATCCGAACTTTGCCTTGATAATCTGAACAGTAGTCGCCGTCGGTATAATCACTTTCAAAAAACGCAGAGGAGTAAAAATTAATCTGCACACTCTGCATTTAGGAATTATTAAGGGTATCACCATTATTACGCCTTTACATGTGCCACGATGACAACGAAAAGAAAGCACGTTACGTTATGTTTAAAAGACAAAGTGGAAACTCTAAACAGCTTGACGGCGGGGTTAACAATTACAGCTTTATCATTACAATATAATGTAGGAAAATTTGTGACATAAAGAAAAATAAGTCAAAAATATTGGACTTTGTTGTTTCATCTACAAAATGACACAAAAAAAGGTATAACGTTAACATGAACTGCATATCCTGAATTGGTTTATACATGTTTTCTTCAACAAAGATCCAGAACTGTCATTATTTTTTTATTTTTCTTTTAATATGACGATTCATCAAAGTACTTCAATTTCGGGTGAAAATTTATGCGAAAAACCAAAGTTTTATTGTAATCAAATTTACAATAGTGAAAACTTCAGCAAGCTTTGGCGTCGCTGCAGAATTTTAAAGTTCGGTATGGTCTTTGCCAATTGTCGTTGACTGGAGAAAATTATTTAGCTGTGGAACATTTCAAACTTTTACTCAACAACAAAATTCAGGAATTGCAACTGACTTTGGACCAAATCTATAATACCGACGAAAGTGGTCTATTTTGGAGAATGTTACCAAAGAAACACTTGTTCATCGTTCAGAAGACCCAGCCACAGGCAGAAAGATAAGCAAAGCATTTCAAAATTCATAGATCCCAGCGTTTTATATGAGCCAAAAAGCTTGGGATATTTTAAAAAATGGTTTTTCTTAAATTTGTCGTGGCAGTTAAAAAGAAAATAAAACAATTAAACTTTCCAAGAAAAGCTATTCTAATCTTGGACCAAGAAAACTTATGCAGAGACGACAAATAAATCTTTGAATTTTTTTTGACTCCTAATGTAACGCCAAAATGGACCAAAATGTGATACCAACAATTAAAGTGTATTACAGAAAGCGACTTTTAAAAGGAATTGTGGCTTCTGCAGCAGAAGATATTTCAGCAAAGCTTAAAAAAATTAACTTAAAAGATGTTGTTTTTAAACTAGATAAAGATATGCAATATCTTAGGACAGAAGTCATACGAAAATCATGAAAAACATATTAATAAACGGAGATATGAATGATACACACGCATGGGATGAAGATGATCAAATACCCCTGCTATTATTAGCTCACAGAACTGATCCACAAAACCTTGAAAGAGAAATTGACAGAGTTAGAACGTTAACTAGAAACTGAAGATATAACAGACAAAGAAATTGACACTTGTGTTATTGGTCAAGAAGACTCTTGGGAAATTGTAAATGACAACGATATGCCAAATACGATTCTTTAACAGGTGAATCGGAAGAAGAACCAAAGGTTCTCTAGGGATTGTGAAGAACAAAAAGGCAGTAGCGAGTTTTGCCTAAAATGAGCCCAAGAAAATTTGTAAAGAAGAGCACAAGCTAAAGAGCAAGCCAAAATCAATTACCCATTTCTAAGAACACATACAACTTCTATTTTCATTTGCATGTTTGTTAGTATCGGAAGTGATTCATGAATTTGGAGAAACAAAGGCTTACCAATGTTCGAAATGTTAATCTGAAAAATTCACATTACAGTTGCTTTTTAGACATTTTTAAAGAATAATACAAGTAAAATATACTAATCGCCGCATTTACATTATATTGTACCATATAAATCTGAAACTATTGAAACTTTTCAATCCGTTCTTATCTTTCCGCGTTTGTACGCTTGTCGCAGTTTTCTTGGATGGAAACCGTTTCTTTTCAGACAGGATTGATGGGGAACAGATTCAGTAATGCTCGCTCCATAATTTATTAACTTTAAATTTACCTTACTTTATACTACTCGAAATTAACGTACTCATCTACATAACGAAGCTATAAATGTTAAGATACAACTTTCGCATACCTTTTGTATTAAATACGACGGTCTCGTGACAAGCTTTAATATTTAAAGCGAGAAGAGACGCGTTCTGTACCAACAAAAGTTTTATTGTTTTATCACGCCTCAACATCTTCATTATTAGAGTTTTTATTCTAACATTTAATATAAAGTAAGCAATTAAGAAGTATTTATGAATATCGTTTAATCTGAGGAAAAAATGATATAACGATCCCACGTGGAAAATTCTATTTCCAAAGTTAAAAACTAAAATAAATATACTCTAAAAAAATATCTACCCTTGTCTCATAAAAATGTATACGCCTATTTTTCAACTCAAAATAAAATTTCCAGCGGAGGAAAAACATTTTACATTTTCTATGGACGTGCGCATACAAATCAACGCGAAATTACGAGATGTACACACCTACGTGTTCATTATTAGAACAATGAAAATATTTGCGGTCGTTAAGACAATACCGAAACCGTGGTGGATATTTTCCAAAAGATGAATTTGTTTTGTTGATGACCGAAATCTGTTTGGAGGCGATTTATGCCCGCGTTTGTAATTAGGTAAACAGGGGATGAAGAAGAACTTTAACTGATAAAAAAGTAATCAGGAAAATGTCAGTGTAGACGAATAACATTACAACTTCTTGTTTATGGTTGCAGTAATCCAAGATACAAAGTGTATTTGACCATTACTCGTAAACTTCAAAGTTAGGGTCTGAAATATTACAGCTATCTGTAGTACCCGTAACGACAAGAAAGCGGCTTGCGGTTTTCAGGTTGCCCTTTGCACACTTTATCCGGAAATTCTATAATACACTTTTCAACGACTTAATGCTTTTAAGCTGTGCCTTCATAAAACATGGTCATTTCGAAATAGTACATTGTTTAATTACAAAAGAAACGATGATCGAAATATTAGCTAGCTTCTTCTTCAAATTGTGTTACGGACATACGCTCCAAACGATTAACTATTAGCAATAAAACCAATTCGATCAACACCATAGAAATTATAATTATAACAAAACATTCACGCTTACACTCGAAGAAATTAATTCGGAAATAGATCGATGTTTAATTGTAACAATCGATTTCAAAACAATTTCTCAGTTGGTTTATGGTACGTTTTTCGACAGCAAGTTTCGAAATTTAGCTGTTGAAATACAATCGTTAATTTTACAGTCATTTTAAACTCTGTTAGTAGCGATTCAAAGATTTAATTTAGTGCTACCACCGTTATAACAAACTGAGAGAAATTTGATTTTACTCCAAACCTCTGCCATGACACAAATTATAATTCAATGTATTATTTCTGTATCTGCTTTGTTGTTTAGCAAAAAGTAACAAATTTACGGCAACGTTCATTTTCATAATTGAGATTAAATGCCCGACTTGTCAGTGATTTAAATGGTTTTATCTTTTTACGTTTGTATAAATTTATTTATTTTTTAGGTATTCTGTAACCGAATGTTCTTTAAGGGGAGCTTTAGCATTTTTAGGTAATTACATTCACTCGGTGATCTTTGCAAATAGATTACCGTGCCCACGCACATTTCTCTCCTAATTAACATTACCTTTGCTAAAAGAAGATATTTATTTAAAATATTTCGCGAAATTCTTGTATAACAAATCTTTTTTCGCATGCTCAAAGGTTTATAAGTCTTAATGTAATCAACTTTTTTCGACTTATCTTCTCCTCGCGCAAGTGTGTTATTATTTTTAGTCTTTTGTTAATTCTTACCTAAAATTCAATTGAAGCAACTGTACTGTCAAAATTTTTAGAATTTTATATTAAACATTATGAACAACGAACATTTTCTTGAATAAAAATGTACATGTATATGCAAAAAATGGTAATGATAATTTTGAATTAAATACGTAACCGTAGCTTAGTGGGTGGGGTGGGTCGTGAGATGATTTGTCTTCGTTAAATGGTTAGGTAATCCTAAATTGTTGCAATATCGCCAACAACAATCTATAAATTAGTGAAATTGCAGTGGGCGCCAAACAAGAACACGGCGATATATAGCTTCAGCCCATGTTCACTGAAACCCAGTCCAGAGGCGGCATTTTTATGTTAATTTACCTTAAGAAAGTACCGTCACAAATCTGTTAAAATTAACATAACACACTAAAGAAAAATTAATAAAAAGTTCCTTACAAAAAAGAATCTACAAGATTTATGGCATTTAATCAAGACCTAAATTTACCAAAATTATCAAATTTTTGTAATGATCATCCGTTTAGTGACGTAGCTGTAATAAAAAGTTATCATAACGTCACTTATCGCTAGAACCCAGATAAGATTTGGGTATAAATTCGGCCGTTTTCCTTAGTTTAGATACTTAGAGATTTCTCTGCTTTTTAAAAATCTTTAACTATTCCGACCTGTTTAAAACCAACCAACCGCCTGAGCCTGATTTTCTCTTGATATCCTGCTTAAATACTATTGACCACCGCTTGAACTTGAACTCTAACCGATACCTGATTATTCTGCCATATCTTTGTCTTATTACACACAAGTAGTTCCTCGCAATTCAATTTGTCGCAGACGAAAATGTTACGTCAAGTTACTTCTAAATAAAGGTATTATTATATAAATAAATATAAGAAATCAATAATGGGTGTGACCTCCATTATTATTAATACATTCTTAGAGGCGTCTGCTCATTGACGCCATCAAGGTATCAATATAATTAATATTAATCGTTTCCCATGCGGTATCAATGGTTGCAATTAGTGCATTACGGTTTACTGGTATAAAATTTGGTCCTTGTTGTCTTCGGATAACAGCAAGTATTCGAGCCCAAACATTTTCGATAATGTTAAAATCTGGGCTTTTTGCTGGCCAGGGTAACAGCTCCAAGTTATTTGCTTGTATCCAGTTGCGCACAATAATTAGTAGGTTAGATTTATTTAAAAATAAGTAATAATCAGTCAACCCAAATAACCATGTTTAGTTTTTGATTTAATTTAAAAGTTATTGCTTGTAGACGTTTTTTAATCAAAATTATTTCTAATTTTATTTCGTAAACATTTCCTAAACAAAATTTTGATTCGATAATTAATCGAGCTATGGTGTTTAATTAGCGATACCTTCAAATATATTCTTTAAAGAAAAAATTAAGTAAGCAACGTAAATTACCTATTTTCTAAAACGTGCTTAGTGTAATGATTCATTCTACAGTCCTTCTATAAGATAACCCCTGCTGAGACTATCTGCTGTTAGAATTGTAAATGATACCCTTAAGCCTGCTACACAATGTGCAAACTTTTGTTTACAGAAATTGTAGGTGTCCAAGTTTTAAATTTCATGAGTGTACATATATGTCAAACAGATTTTGTAGAGTTAACAAAAAACAGAAAAAGTTGCTATACATATTAACATAATAATTTCTGTAGAAAAAAGGTAAGCTTGGTAATGATGATAGCTGAATTAGTTGTAGTTTTTTTGTTCAGTTTTAGGTGTTATTTAGTTATTGCACAGATTGGCTCTGTAGTTTCAACAAATCAATTCATCTAAGCAATCATTTCTGTTAAAAAGTTCAAAATTGGTATATTGGTAGGTATAAAAATGGTGTCGAAAATGCAGTTTTTAACAATTATATTTCCAACATTTAACAACAATTTAAAATAAAAGCACCATTACCACTATTTTATGTTGATCTAAAACCGAGTGATAATATCAAAGAAATATACGAATTATAAGACCAATACCATTATAAAAGAAAGTTTGAACTACCCTGTCAAAAAAAATTAATTTGTCTGCGTTTAAAATGTCAAAGGTACAGACAAATGAGTACCACATTAAACCTTCTACCATCAGTGATCTCTAAAATGACTTCATTAAAATTAACTTAAAATTCAGGTATTCATTCTCAAATTAGCACTCTAGAATGCCAATGATTTAACACAGCATAATCAAGAAATTCAATCATGAAATCTATATTATGTTAATATCTATGGATATTCTCTATCTCATGGAAGAACTGCCATCAATATTAAAAACGACAACAATTATCTATAAGAACATATCGAAACAAGTAGTATTACCGTAGAAAATTAGCTTGGTCCTCTAACGATAGAAGTTGTCTACTGTTCTCCAAAACACTCAATTAAAAAGAATAATGAAAACATTTCTGTAGTTCCCTGGGTCATCGGTTTTGTTGTTGGGGAAGATTGCAATGGGTAGTATTTGCAATTGTAATCAAGACTGACTACAACTAATTGACGGATGTGCGAAAAAATAATTTACATTACCTATCGAAGGTACACTCAACCTGACTGACAAAAACACAGACGTAATAAACTTCTGAAAATTCAAAGGAATTCCTAATAACTGTCTCAAAGCGGAATCACTCTCCATAACCTAATTGTCACAGTAAGTTCGAAGCTACTTAACAAAATCATAAACTCAATTCTATACTCAAATTGGAAATACTTGAGATATTTGGAGGAAATAAACTTAACTATAAAAAGTACCGGTAAAATCACGTACCATGGAATTCCACTCTAGAACCAAAACAAAATGATGCAGGGAATATATGCCTTTTAACCATAAGAAAATTTGCTAAAAACGCAAACAAAGGGAATAAGATCCCTTCATTTTAAAGCTAAATCTAATAAAACAGTGAAAAATAAAAACTGCTTTTAAACGAGGGCAAAAAGAAAACAATTCAAATTTACTCGAAAGGCTTGACTGCAATAGTAATCGCCGATTACTTAATGTGGAAAAATACAAGAAAATTGAAAATGACAACCCTCTACTAAGAATTCAAGATAAAAACTGGTCTAAAACAACACGCAAAAAGTTGAACTATTTGCACAAAATATCGCAGATGAAGAAGATGGTGAAATTGACAACTCTTAGATGCGTCCTGATCAGATTGATCTAATTGATCATTAGAACTACAATCAACACATCACAAAGGGCTTAAAAAAGTACTTCGGTATGATCATAACTGGACAACTACTTCCGACCTGTTTAAAACCAACCAACCGCCTGACCCTGATTTTCTCTTGATATCCTGCTTAAATACTATTGACCACCGCTTGAATTTGATCTCAAACCGATACCTGATTATTCTGCCATATCTTTGTCTTATTACACACAGTAGTTCCTCGCAATTCAATTTGTCGCGGACGAAAATGTTACGTCAAGTTACTTCTAGGGCTGGTAATTCAATATATTGCGTTGGGAAGTCAATAGCGTAACCCTTCAACTAACTCGGTCTGTCTAGCATCAAACGATTTGCATTCGGCCGTTGTATGGACACCTTCTTTCATCCAGTATTCTGACATCCTGTCGTAATCCCGATCACAATATATCTAGTTTGGTGACGGTTCCACAGAGGCCTTCAACTCTTCGTAGCGTATACTGACGTCGTTACAGAACCGTCCGCTCAAGTAGGACGTCAACATTGCGCCAAAATAACTTGCGATTCAAAACAGTCGAGAAGAAGCAGAATGTATGTAAAATATTAGCCCTAAACCTTTGGGTGAATTTATCCGTAAGATCCAGGTCTACTTGCAGGGCAATTCATGAGGGCTATAAACGGACTCAGAACCCCGTAAAGGAGACCTTCAGTTATAAACGTTAACATATCCAGAAAGCATGCATAAAAACGACCTACGACTTAAACGTTTCTTGGTGTACCAGCGCCAAGGGTAGGTAATACCAGTAATTCATCAGCAACTGTCCCAGTTTTACACATCTATTTAAACCGCCATTGATGTGTCCCTTATACCGCCGCCGTGGGACGCTACGCCTACCAGAATTGCAGGAAACCTACTCAGCCGCAAACGTTTTAACTATTCAGTTATTTGTATTATATAATTAACCCACAGGATAAATAATTATTATTTTGTTAATTACATTGAGTTGTACAAAGTTAATATACATTTTAAAAATTCGACTCCCCTTTAGATCTTCGCTGTGGTTATCCGAGGCAAAATAAATGTTGCAAAAGTCTTAAGAAATTTACACCTTTTCGGGTTGAGGTTTACAGTTTATTTAATAGTAAAATCAAATTGATCACGTGATCCCAAATTTTCATTAATAAAACAACTTAAATGTTATCTGCGTTACGCTTATACAAATCTAACTAAACGTATACTGTTGCAAACCGACAATTGATACCAACTTTTGTTCCCATATTCACGTACTAGATGATGAAATTTCGAACTACATCAAGAAAATACAATCAAAGAAATAAAACAGCAAATATTTATTTTAGCTCAAAGTGAAATCTACGGACTGAACACGACTTGCAATTAAGCACAGATAAGGAACTGTACAACTAACACGTATAAAATCAAACAAACACTAATTTTTCTGTCTAATCGAAATTCAACGTAATTTAAATATGCTTAACTAAGAATTAACTATTATTTTAAAAAGAAAAATTCTGACGAAGGTCACAATGGGCTGAAGTTTAACGCTTTAATAAACCATGACGATGTTATGGTAAATCTGAGATCGAGAATTAAAAGAAGAATTTAAAAATAGGGTTTGATTCAAAACGTCTTTTTGGATGAGATGATTTCTTCTGTCAACAATACGTCAACATAACATAATGCTTTCCTTTTTAAAATTACGTTTAATGCAATATGATGTACATAATGGACACTTCGCCAAATGAATACAATACCGAAACTTGGTTACAACGTCAAAACGAATTGTTTAACCCATCGCAATTACCTATGGACACCACACAATGCCGAAAATGGAAACATTGCCGAATTTTTGTAATTGGATACATTGTCGAATGTGGACTTAACGTTTAAAAGCAATGAATAGGAAATCGGGCGTCGAAATCAAAGTTGCAGCTCTTTGAAACGACTGCCGACAATTTCGTAGATATCTTAACGATAAACACAATTGCAAAATTTCTAATTGGACACATCACCGTTGGACACAAGGCCGTAATGGCGA
>JALBCR010003418.1:0-22369 GCA_030710515.1 Abscondita cerata | reverse complement strand
AAAATATATAAATTACTGAGAGCTATTTGTATCACCGAAAATCCGTGAATTCTCACAAAGCGGTTCATTCTAACAGCAGACACGATAACAGGAGATTTGCAAATAAAATCACAATTACTTATCTGGTAAACAAAGAACAATTTTTATGCTCACCGGGGGACTCCATCCTTTATCTTTGTCATCATTTGGTTAAGTAGGTCCATTTAATTACTTTCATTTACTCTTAATCTAGTTGGCATCTCAATGGCCGGATCCGCAAGTAACTCCACCTGAAGGAACCACGACATTGTGTTGTGTAACTGTGCACCGGGGGTGAATGGTTAAGTGATTAAACACACATAACAACCTCACTCGTTTGCCGTATCCACTATCGGTATATTTCCCATTATTAAAAATAAATCTTATTTCATCTGTCTGTTACTCTGACAAAACCTCCGCCTCTATTTTTTAATCCCATTAAATTTTTCTGCAGGAAGGCATTTATTATAAACAAGATGTGAATAAAATAAAAACAATAATATACAGGGTGTCTCAGATAAGGGTGGCAATATTTCAAGGGTACATAGAGAAACTCCAGATTAGAGATTTGAGATAATAAATCTATGTCCGGAAATGCGTTGCTTCCGATATACAGGGCCTTGAAAAAATTCAAAAATTAATATGTTTTGTCTGTATTTTGAAAACGCGTTGATCGATTTTCTTAAAATTTCCAGAGTATGTCAAGCAAAGTATTGGTCATGTTATGTGCCAATCCGACTCTTCTAAAATTTCCAGGACCGGACTTTCGGTTTTTCTCACTTAGTTTTAAGAGAAAAATGTAGCACGCCACTGGTTTTTCCAAATATTGGAATCATTTTTCACATTCCCAATCAATTTGGAAAAGAAACGCTCTCTTATTTTTTCTTCTCCGACGCGTCGTTTCCGCGAAAAAAAATAAAATCCATTTGGATGTCTTTCAAAGAGCTCATTATCGAAAAACTTCAGGTGACAATAAAAACGTAGTGAACAATGAATATTGTCATGGCGACAACGAAAACAAAATTAATACCGCAACTGGCAAGAGGTTTGAGTATCGTTGTCTTCACCTGAACTTCAAAAACACTTGACTACCATATTAATTTTGAATTTTTTCAAGGCCCTGTATATCGGAAGCAACGCATTTCGGGACATAGATTTATTATCTCAAATCTCTAATCTAGAGTTTCTCTATGTACCCTTGAAATATTGCCACCCTTATCTGAGACACCCTGTATAATAAATAAGTAATTAAACTAAATGAGCAAATAATGAAGAAATTAACAAAAGAAAACACAATAAAAAAGTTTCCTTTAACAATATATAACTTTTTTCAAACATCTTTGCAAGATTTGATATTAGAGCAATTGGACGGTAATTGTCGACGTCTTCTTTCGAACCATGTTTGTAAACAGAGAATATAACTGCAGATTAATTTAAAGAAAATGTGTAAAATGCATATTTTTGCATATATTCTACAAATATTTAAAATACCCCAAATCTAATTGAACTCGTTGATACAACTTTTACATGCTTCAAGATCATGTAGAGTAAATTAAGTTTCATTTGGTGAGTCTTTGAGATATTCACGCTTCTTCATCTTCTTAAACTTGCATATCCGTTACCATACTTTGCACACTTTTGCAAGTACATGTATGTGTAGTGCGTGAGAGTAGACGACATATAACGGATATTAAAATAAAAAAGTGGGCTGGGTAAGTCTTGGAACTTTGTTTAACATTTGGTAATTTTTTAACAAAGATACAAAGTTTAGGTTAAATTCATGGTATTTAACGGAACATTAATTTCGGTCAAAAGTTTTAGGTTGCGTCTATGTTTATCAAAGCCGTGTGGAGAGGTATACATTTTTGAAAGTCATCCTCAGAATTTAAAATAATTTATAATTTTTTTGTAAAAATCGGAGTTAAAAATTATAGAACTTTAGTAAAATACTAGCCAAAGCTTTAAGATTGAATTAATTAAACAAAAATATCAAGCTTTTTTAAAATCAGAGCACTAGACTATTTAGAAGTTACATTTAATTTCATAAATTCAGAAAATAATATTGTAGCTACTGTTATTAACAATATCATGGTGAACGAATTTTGGCCTGTACAGTTTGAAAAGTTTGTAATTTAAATATTCATTTTGTTTAAACATTTTTTTAAAGAATTAGAAATTTGATAAAACGCTGAATGAGAAGAAGTTTCTAATATTATATAACCGTTTATGAGGCCCGCTTTTTTCAGAATTCCGAATACCTATGCATGTATGCTTATGAATAAAGCTGACGGTTCGTCGTAAAGAAGAATGAAAGAAATACGTAGTAAAGTGTAGGCAGCGATACGTTGAACGCGTAATTTAAGCGATATTATAATTATCTCACAGTACGGAAAGTTCCTTCTATTATGGCATGTAATTATGAATTACTTTTAACTATGTCACAACAATGAAAATCATAGGATCGGTTTATAGAAAGTCAAATTAAATTTGATTGCAATTAAATAGTTAATTTGGCATTTCATTGGTTTAATTTGAAAGATTTGCCAAT
Source organism: Abscondita cerata (assembly GCA_030710515.1). NCBI lineage: Eukaryota > Metazoa > Arthropoda > Insecta > Coleoptera > Lampyridae > Abscondita > Abscondita cerata. The sequence goes on along the minus strand of JALBCR010003418.1, from coordinate 19,803 downwards.
AAGATAACGAATTAACTATTTAATTGCAATTAAATTTAATTCGACCCTTATTATTTCAAATTTTACTCATATACACATTTTTGAACTGAAATAACAATCCATCTGGCGGAAAAGTTTCATTTCAGTTTTCATTATGAATTTCTCGTTTTTCAGAAGGATTTGCTTTATATTTTTGGTGTTGCATCCAGGAGCGTTATCCTCCATAGTGTATAATTTTAATCTATATATTTTACTCTACATCTTATAAATAAGATGGGGAGTTATGTGACCGTTTTCAAACGAAGAATTTTAAAACCCCTTTTGTATCTCTTCTATCGACGAATTAGAGTTAATAAGTTATAAAACAAAAATTCTGTCAGATGGCTAGCCGTCCATCCATATTTAAACAGACCGTCTTAAAAGGGACGCGTGCGTACTTCGTTTTGTCGCGACGGAATGCTAGTAAGTTGCAAGAAAGCGTTCGCATTAATGGATTTATCAGTTAGATACATTTAACAATTGATAGCCGTTATTGAAATTTATAATTGGATTTAAAATTCTTTGCGGTGCACTTTATTATTTCTTAAATGTTGATTTTATTTCTACAACCAATCTTTTTTTATCAAAATTATTAAGTTGCGACTTGCGACGCTGTTAGACGTTTATTTATTAGGTTTTGGGACGGATAATGAAACTAATTATCCTTTGGGGGTCACAAGTTCATGCTTTGTAGGAGAATCTAGCTTTGCTGGAAATTCATGTTGACATAAAATAACCCCACGTGCCAACCTTCTTTTCTGGGGGAAGAGCTGTGTCCACAGTTTACATCAAATCATAATGCCAACATAGTTCCCAGATAGTTCCTTGGGCGACATTTGCATATGGAGATCATGACATTCTTTCCCAGGAGTGAAATAAGTGAGTCTATTGAAAAAAGTCACATATGGCCTCACTTCCCACCCCGTGGCTTTCACATGCCTAGACACTATGCAATGCCGCCGAAGGAACTATCTGTGAACGCGCTGACAAAGTTTAAATATCAATTAATGTAAACTGTGGTCACAGTTCTTCCCCCAGAAAAGAACTTGTACTGGTCACATAACTCGTTCGGAAATTAACTTTAGGTTGCCATCGTTCCTTGGCCAATAAAAACTGACATTATCATTTGTTGCTATCCAAGATTAAAATTTATTTATATTCTTGCGGAGGTAACTTTTCATCCTGTTTTCCTAGAAAAAATAGACAACGTTAATTTCGGAAATTTAATCTTTTGCTTACTTTCTCTTTAATGGTGACTACACGAGGATCTTTAGCCAAAAGTAATATGCTGCTAAAATTTTACACTGATGGCCATATTTTAGATTTATTTACTGACTTCGTGACAGATTTAAAAAAATATTGTAGTGAGAAGAACATAATTGTTAAATTTTGTTTTGTTACGAAATTATTAAAATGTATTCTACAGTCATACAATATCTGTAGTTAAAATCAGTTAAGCTTGCTTATGTACAGGGTTATTCACTATAAATTACCTACCGTTATTATCGTTATTATTGCTCGAAGAAAAAAAAAGTTAGGTATATATGAAAATAGTATAGTTCTAACAGAATTTTCTTAAAATGCTATCAATAATACAGTTACTCGCCGTTTATAGGGCAAAACAAAAATATTTTTTTTTAATGTAACACCCTGTATATTATTACACATTTTGAAGGGATCTTTTTCTGATTTCAAAAGTATATCATATGTTGTTTTTATCGTAAGCCGTTATTGAGTTATTAATCGTCAGAGTTACTTAATTACGGAGTTGTTAACATTGTCAAAGTAAGCCATGTAAATGACAAATATTGTGTTTGATAATTGACATTTCATTAATCAAATCTCCAAAATGGTTCATAGTGAAACTGAAAAAGTTCATACTACGAGCAATAATAACGATAATAAGGGGTGGGTAATTTATAGTGAATAACCCTGTACCTTATTATAATAATTTTGTTCCAATGTTCTGTTTCTTTTTATTCATGTGTGCTAGAAAAAACAGGATCATGCAACTTAAGATTAACGTGTTAATGTAAGCAACTGTAATAATCGTATTTCAACACTTAATTAATATTTTGACATTCCCCATTTTGACGTTTTGTTTTGATTGTTGGTTTAATATTCCTTGTATAAGTAACTAAATTTAACTTTATTTCTGTTCCTAGAATTCAAACAGTAGTACATATTAAGCGTTTAATAAATACATAATTAATAAAAATGAATATAAGAAATCAAATAAAGATAATAAGATACGTTTATGAAAATTAATTCAGGTAGTTATTCAGATTGAGTCAAACTCAACTTTATATGATTTTAACTATAGAATCTATTCTCATTGTTACACTAAGCTCTTTAATATTAATAAATTTTCTTTCCATCTGTTAAATATTCGCCTATCAAATTGAGCAACCAACCGTGAAGCAAAATCAGAGATTCTTGTACTGTAATGAAATGTTATTAGAGTAGCAGTGATATTACTTTTTTCCAATTAAGAAAAAACATTAATTCCAAAAGTAATTGTGCGATGATATACAATATTTACATCTTAAATAACTAGTTAGCTTAAGGCTGTTCTATCAGGGAGCTATAAAGTTTGTGTAAATTTATCTCGCTTATTTTTTAGAAATGTTTTCCAAACATATAGCTAACATTATTATTTATGTCGGCAGGAGCTATATTTTTATTTTCGTCTTCGTTGTATTTAATTTAATTAAAACGTAAAATAATAGAAAAATGAATTTCCTTATAAGCCCAAATTTCGACTCCTGCGCGACATAGTTAATAATTTTCGATAACCCTACTTTTTTTTATTTTAATTTCTACTTAAAAGCAATGAGAAAAATTAACATTAAGTAAACGATAAATACTGAAAACTCTTGAGAATTGTGAAATGAATGTACTGCGGGCGAATTTTCTGAGCGCAACAGGCCAGACTTGGAAGCCGATTAATATTAATAGATAAATAATATATTGTTGAATTGTTGATAAAATAGTGAACCGCCTACTAGAAATCTGAAATTGTCCCGAGGATAAAACAGCCTTAACGTTGAAAACTAAGTTAAACTCTAGAATTTTTTTAATTAGTGAATCTTTATTAAAAACAGAATTAACTTGATTTTAACATTTCTCTTTTGTCCGATTTTATACCCAAGACTATAGTCTTTGGTGTTTTGACAAAAATTGACAAAAAATTTTATGCGGTTTTTTTAACATAGTATTATGTAAATCAATGCGTAGAACACGGTAGTACAAGCCGTTTCTTCGGATTTCTCAAAATTGCTGCATAAACTTTTTTTTCCCATTTGAAGCTTTTTTCCCAAAACTCTAAACGTGCGCAATAATTCACAGTAATATTTTGATGACAACTGATGGTATTTCTGTATTCTACACCTTAATATTAGTCTTTTCACCAATTTTTAGTCAAATCGAAAGCAAAATTTTTTTCCCCGATTTTATACCCAAGACTATAGTCTTTGGTCTTTTGACAAAATTGACAAAAAATTTTATGTGGCTTTTTTAACATAATATTATGTAAATCAATGCGTAGAACACGGTAGTACAAGCCGTTTCTTCGGATTTCTCAAAAATTGCTGCATAAACTACTTTTCCCCATTTGAAGCTTTTTTCCCCAAAACTCTAAACGTGCGCAATAATTCCACAGTAATATTTTGATGACAACTGATGGTATTTCTGTATTCTACACCTTAATATTAGTCTTTTCACCAATTTTAGTCAAATCGAAAGCAAAATTTTTTCCCCCGATTTTATACCAAGTCTTTGGTGTTTTGACAAAATTGACAAAAATTTTTGTGGCTTTTTAACATAATATTATGTAAATCAATGCGTAGAACACGGTAGTACAAGCCGTTTCTTCGGATTTCAAAATTGCTGCATAAACTTTTTTTCCCATTTGAAGTTTTTTTCCCAAAAACTCTAAACGTGCGCAATAATTCCACAGTAATATTTTGATGACAACTGATGGTATTTCTGTATTCTACACCTTAATATTAGTCTTTTCACCAATTTTAGTCAAATCGAAAGCAAAATTTTTTTCCCCGATTTTATACCCAAGACTATAGTCTTTGGTGTTTTGACAAAATTGACAAAAAATTTTATGTGGCTTTTTAAAATAATATTATGTAAATCAATGCGTAGAACACGGTAGTACAAGCCGTTTCTTCGGATTTTCAAAATTGCTGCATAAACTTTTTTTCCCATTTGAAGTTTTTTTTTCCAAAAACTCTAAACGTGCGCAATAATTCCACAGTAATATTTTGATGACAACTGATGGCCCACGCCACAGATTAACATTCAATTTGAAATAACTAAAATTAATACTTAATTTACTCTAACCTTTTAAAACTCCCAATAGAATTGAATTAATCTAAGACAACACAATGTTCTTTTGAAAATAGTGGTGGTTAACTTTTTATATTGAACATTATCTATTGCTAAATCAAACAAAAGCCCATAAAAGGACTCGCAAATTATGTGTCATGAGTGATGATCTTTACCATTTTTGATTTATACAGGTAACCCTAACTCATTCATTTTAAAAAGATATTTGAAAGTGGTATAAAAATATTGTACACTCTAATTTTTTTTCAAACAAGAAATTGCTGTTTTCTTCATACCTATTTTTTTTTTTTTATCTTAAGCAAGATATAGCAGCAACGCCACCATCGTGTTCACCCTTAACACGTAGAATTACAAGCGTAATATGTATAATAATGTCAACCGATTGATATTGATTTTATACTCACAATTTGCAAAGGCAGTTCCTTTTGTAAAAATTATTATAAAAAATAGAAGACAGACGACATTTTTTAATTAAGTGTCATTTTTTGTACCAATGCAACTTCAACTAATGGAAATGAGCATTTTCTAGTCAATAAGTAAGTCATTTCACAGTATTTTATTGTAATTTTTATTATTTAAATATTTATTACACTAAAGCGACTACAATTATTAATTTTAGAGTATTTTATAGCAAAAAATCTTGTGAAAATTAGAATTTTTTATGAACAAATTTTAAAAGTGTGTTTTGAACGGAACCGTTACTGGAATTTAAATCAAGCTAATAAGCGCGGAAGTACTTGATTAAACAACTGATTTCAAAGGACGCATGAGAAGCAGGTATTGAAATAATACGTGAAATCTTTAAATAAAAATTGTATATAAAATCTTCTCAAAGCATTATTTGTAAAATTCTAAGCGGTGCCTCGAGTCAGTTCAGAACTTAAAAGTTTGAAAATTGAAAGTTTTGCACAAATACTTTTAAATTTTAATTGTCAACAAATGTTGTTTATTGTTAATGTATTTTAGAATCATCACTTTCACAACGTAATTAGATAAATTTAAATTTCTGTTTGGAAGAAAAAATAAAATCAACACGCGCAATAAACTGACGTCAAAAATTACTATCAATTTGGTGTGAATGAATACAAGATCTAGAATTTTCGTTTTTTACGGTTCGTTAATAACGGCATTGAAATTCTTCAATTTAGGAAAAATCAAATTAAAGTTTGTAATCCGATCCATCACACGTCAAGCTGAAAGAATTGGATTTATTTTTTTTTACAATTAAGTTAATCCCAAAGCATCAAATTTTTCTATATAATCAAGCTATTCATCATCTTTTACATTTAGAATTCTTAAGTACACGGTGTAGATTCTACAAAAGGGAATTTTTAATTGCGCGTGCAATTAAAACGCAATTAAAGCACAAAGATTCAGTTGAGGGTATGAGAAAATGTTTCAACAAATGGAAATGGGTGAAAACTGTTAATTTTCTTTAATTTTATTTTTTTATTAATTGCGTGCTTTTTGAAGTACTGGCTTATATAAATATTATAAAATACAGTGTGGACTAGAAAATTAATATGAACAGCAAGGAAATCTCGAAAGCTTAAGGTTAAATTACTTTTGGAGATTTTTCGAAAAATTTAAATTTTGGTCATAGAAAGAAAATGAAAATGTGTGGTTTTTATTTATTTGTTTTAAAGTTTTTTGATGTTAAATACTACAAAATTAATTGTTTTCTATTCTGAGTAAAACATTCCAATTAAGAAGTTACGTAACTGCGTGTCTGTCTGTGGTAAGTGTGTTCAATCTCTAATATTATAAAAATTTGGCAACTATATGCCATACATTCTGTATATGGCTGACCCACCTATCATAAATGAACATGCGCACCAGTATATTTCGTATTTACTACATATATAAAAAATATATTTGGCCCATGGGGATCGACCCACGACCTTCGCGTTATTAGCACGACGCTCTAACCAACTAAGCTATCTAACAGGCTTTTGTATATCTGTATTGTATATATATATATATATATATATATATAACTCCAGAAGTTACGAAACTACGTGACTGCCTGTGGTGTGTGCTCAGTTTCTTATATGATAAAGTTATTTTACCACTTTATACAACATTGACAACTAGATACGTATACATTTTGTGTATGGTTGGCCCACCTAGTAAAGAGTATGTTAAATGTTACGTCAAGTCAAGCATTAGAACTAAAAATAATTCGAAATATGTACATTTGAAATTAATTTTCTAAAAAGTAGTATAGTATCATAATACTCGGTGGTTTGTTTGATGTTCTCGGCTTTTTATTTTTTATTTTAAGGAAAAGTTTGCAGTTTATTACTAATGTATTTATTGAAGTATTAATATTAAGTTTTATGTATAGTGTCATTCTTTAATTTTAATAGCACCTAATAATAAAGTATTGGTTAAGACAATTTAAAAGGCTTTTTACATTTTTGTTAGTTAACTATATTTTTGCCAAATGACACCCTGTGATATTTTCTTATGGATTCTTGTATCTCATTTTTTACATGAATATCTGAAGCTTTCCATTTTAATTTTGTTGTTTTAATTTTACTAAACTTGGGAAATAGAATTTGATTAAAAAGATTAACACAATGACATTTCAATAACCATAAGAAGAACGTGGTAAAAACAACACATGAATTATATCGGTCTTTCAAAAATTCAAAATGATAAAATATGTCTTACAAGAATTCATCAAAAAAATATACAATGTGTGATTTGAAAACATGTTAATTATTGTAACTGTAGCATACTTCAATATAATTCTGACTTATTTAGCTCGTACAATGTGGATTAACATATCATTTACAAGTATATATGGTTTATTGAACCTATTCCTTAAAATTTATTTAATTATTCGTATGGTACATTATACAAATATTGTATTGTTATGTATGGTGCCCCAGAAGATCAGTATAAACCTGTATAGTGTGGTGACGAAACCGTGTGCAATGGTGGATTGGTTCGTCTTGGCACAGCATTTTACTTCCCAGGCTTAGGAAAACCACTAAAACCTAAATATGCCAACCATTACCCATCCTAGTATTCACATGTAATAATATTAGTTATGGCAAACATTATAGAAGGTAAATAAGAACATAAAATATAACAGCACAGCCATTGCATTACGAACACCAAACTGAATCACTGGTATAGTATTGCACACTCTTTAAAAACTAGTTTTAGATTATATAAACATTCGAAAATATACATGACCTAGAGAAAAGAAGATGACTATTCGATAAGATAGTCAGAGAAGTAATGACATATGGAGCGGAGACATGGGAATGGAAGGAATGAAAGGAGCTAATTCAACAGAAATACTAGGAATGGACGCTGGGGCTAGAGAGAGAGACCACACCTGGATATATAGTGGAAGAAGAGGTAAAATTGGAGAGGTTAAGGATTCAAACAAGAAGAAGAACGATAATGTATGAAGAGAAAATGGAAAACAAGAGAGAGAAAGGGATATATCAATGCTGGAAGAAAATAGAAATGCAAAAAGGAAAATTTGGAAAAAGGGAAGAGAAGGTACTATGAAAGACGAGGATACGCGAGAGAAGAAACAAGAAGGAAGAAGCTGTGGAAGAGGATATAGTAAGGAGAGATTAGGATTTACAAGCACAAGAAAAAGAGCGGAGAAAATAGAAGAAGCAAAGCAAAAGTAGAAGTATTAACAGGTAAGGACAGAAGGGAAACCCAGTTATATAACGGGAGGAGAAAGTAGAATTAGGGAGAGAAGAGACTGATAGCGAGATTCTGGGTAGGGAATGAAGAAATGGAAAATAAGTATTTGTGTAAGCAACGAAGACCGAAGTGTAGGTTGTGTGGAGAAGCGGTGTGAAAAGTTATAACATATGAGGAAGAAGTGTGATGAATTGAAGAAGAGAGGAGAGAGGGAAGGGCTCTATTGGGGGAATGGGGATAATGGATTGAGTGGAAGAGAGAGATAAAGAAAAGGGAGACACTGGATGAAAGAAAGAAAAAAGAAAAGATTATACAACTGGAATAAAGATTGAAATTGTTACAGAAGAGAAGAAAATATTGAAGACAAGGATGTGGGAGTTAGAGGGATGTATCTTTATTTCTTGAATTTGTAAAAAAAATTGAATCTTTTGTTAATTTAAAAACAAAAATAAAAATATTTGATTTGATATATTCACTGTACGTACTTCGAAAGGGCGCAAAATTTTTTAAAATACACTGATAGTACAATCGATAAATATAGAAGAAACCATATTTTGGAATTACAACAAAACTTCTCTCGTGAACTAGACATAACTGTATATAAACATTTTTCCATTTAAATAGAACACACTGTATATTATTGCATTTTCTAATGTTAATTGTTATGAATTGTTCAAATACTAGTTCACTTTAAAGTTTAACAAATTTTGTAAATGCCAGCAACTCACAATAATCAAATTGTTTTGGAAGCCAGTGGACCTAGTATATTTGGCATCCATGCTTGACTGTAGTTGGTATCCAATCCCCGAGTCCAACCGAATGAAAATTGTTTTTGACCTATATTTATTCAGTCAATGTTTAACTTGACACTATGGAATTTGATAAAGTAAGGTTAAATTGGTCAAATACAAACAAACATTGATGCCGACATTACCGTGATACACTACGGATAGAACCCTAAATTAAACTAACCAGATTACGTCACGTGTGAAGAAGATCTATTGTTTATGCGATTATTATAATTCTCATAAAATTTAAAAATGTACTACTATTTAGTATTCCTCATTTTGGGCCTTCAAAGACGGATTAAAGTTTATATAGCGCAATATCCAAAAATTTTTTCAAAAAACATCAAACCCTCATCTGGTGTTTTTTTCTGGAGCTACGAGTAAGACGCGCAATTAATAGCATAACGAGAAACGGCTAGAGGTTTCAGAAGGCATGCTTAATGTTCATTTTTGTATTCAAAGCCACCTTAGTAGCTTCTTAACATTAAATTAGAACAGAATTGTATTTTCCTAATTTCTTTTAGCTGTAATTTTGATTGTATTTATGGCACATTTTAAACAAGGTATGAAAAATCCTTAGCAATAGTATTAATAAATGGTACTACGGTACCAATATGGTTCCATTTGGAAAAATTGAGTTTCACCCTAAAATAAGCTTTTAATTTGCTCATAAATCACATAATTTAGTATTTTTGACGGATTTAAATTTTTCTAGCATAGGGTCGATTAGAATAAATAGAAACAGTCATGGCACTTAAATGGAAAACTAAAAATTAAATTAGAAAAATTTGACGTTTGAAACGTCACTTATGTGGTATCATTGATTCAGTATGCTCATTTAAAAATGCAATAATATACAGGTGTTTCATTTAAAAATCAAAAGCTGGTGTCACATTCGGCGAAACAGGAAGTAAAAAATATTTGTTATAGTCAAAATTTTCATTTATTATGTATATGGGATATCCCAAATTTCAATCAATTATTCTTAAAACTAAGGGAGAAACGGGGAGTGAACCATGATCTTGTTACACTCGGTATACGATAATTTCTTTTTTAAAGGTGGGAGTAGAAAAAAACTTAATTATTTTATGAAAATATAAACAATTTACATTGTTCTGATTCTAACAACCGTGTAAAGGAGTATCGAAAGTGTGTGGCGATATAATACATTTTACTCGAAAAATCAAATAAACGTGTAACAGCTTCAACAACTTGCAACTTAATAATTTTAATAAAAAGTTAAAAAAGATTTGGTGTAGGAAAATCAAAGTTTAAGAAAGGAGAGAAAGCGCATCGCGAAGCAATTTTAAAATATAATTATAAATTTCAGTTATGGCCGACAATTGTTAATGTATATAACTGGTAAGTCATTAATACGAATGCTTCCTGCTACCTCACTACCGGTCCTACGTCGAAACAAAACGCGCGCACACGTTTCTTTTAAGACGAGTTGAAAATGAAAATGAAAATTGATTTTTAGAAAGAAATAGTTCAAACAAAGTTATAGAAAATAAAATTTTTAACAAATTTTCTTTCATAACTTTTTGTATAATTAATATTGATGGAGATATTGTTAAAACAATTAGTGTCATATAGAATGATTTTTTGCCTGAATCTTTTAATAAAATTATGGAACTTTCGGAAGTTTTTTCTTGAGGGTGACGATATATCTTTGTCATTAATTTATTAAATTTATGTTAAATTAATTAAATAAATCGTTTCCTAAAACAAAGTAGGATATGACCTACTTATACAATGTACCTAGGTACATATGTTTGGAGTAAATTAAACACGTGTTGTAGACTAATAGTCGTTAAAGAGCAGAAAACGTATGAACAAAAATAATTAATATCTATAACTGTTAGTTATGATTTATACATTTATTAGAGTAGTTCTAATAGTTTGCAAGTTTTCGAAAACGTCTTAAGTTTTTATTAGACAACTGTAATAATTAAATGAATTTTATGGCCCCATACTTTGTGTACACAAAGGAAGTCATGTGAAATGTTTTAATAAACTATATTTTAAAAAGGGTGCATACACATGATGCAAAAGCAATAACACAAGCAAAGTGTTCTCATTAAAATGTCTCGCATGGTAACGTTTAATTTATGGACCCATTAAATTGTTCTATTCCGGTCGTATTTACTTTATGATTCCTTCTAGTAAATATCAAGAGAAATAAATTTCTTTGAAGCCATTCGTCGATTAATATTGTTTTGTGTAAGTAAAAAGCTCGCACTCGTAATGGTTTTATCCTGATCTTACTCACCAGCAAAGCTTTTAATTGTGTAATAAAACTGAATAAAGCGCTAACGCCCCCAAAGACGAAATTTTATTTTCTTTATGTCACAAATTCATTATTGTTGTGTGCCAGTACTTCATATAAACAGTTTTATCACTGAACGTTTTGTTTCAGGTTTGAACGAAAAACTTCAACAACAACAAACAGCTCTATGGGAATTAATAAAAAACTGAAGTGGCGTATATAAAAACTCTTTAAAGTCGTAACATCGATGTAAGTTCTTTAATCTTCAATAGGTGCATGTTAATGTAATGAAAACGTTTCAGTTGTTCTTGGCGTGCCTGAAAAATTTGCAATCGGCCAATCTTCTAAAGGAGATCGATACTGAAAAACTGTTTTCAAACATTACCGAAATTCTAGATGCTAACGTATTATTTTGGAGAAATTGTATATTTCCATTAGTTAGAGATATGCGCAGATACAAGCAACCGCCCTGGCATCAAAAAAATGTTGCAAGGTTTTCTTAAAATTAGCGACACATTTCAAGCGTGTTTTTAGATACTGCGCCGAACAAGCACGTTGTCAACACTATTGCAGAGAAAATCACACACACAACGAGCTATTTACCGCTTATACTGGTGTGGTGTGAAACGCAGAAGGAGTGTAACAGGCGAGTACACAAAGACCGATTTCAGTTATACAGTTTAATTAATGTTTGATATTAGGCTTAGGTTAATGGATATTTTGGTACAACCGATGCAAAGACTGACAAAATACGGACTCCTTTTAAAAGCTATATTAAAAACACTGACGACGACGTTGAAAGAGATAATTTAAATCTAATGGTAATTTTGGTACTTGGTACGTGTTCTTTTTAAACGTGCTTTTTTAAGATTAAATCGGTGGACGACTTTGTAAATAGTGTAAATTTTAGTCTTAAGCAAAAACAAGACAACGAACGTCTTAAAGGCATAATGGCAAGAATCGAAAGCTACGACGCAGTGGTGAGCATCACTGAATTTTAGCCGAACAAAGCTTACAAGTTTTATTTATTTTTAAGGAATCCAAAGACGACGATCTAGAAAGTTGCTGAAAGGTTACAGTCAATTAGATTTAAATAAGCCGATGATAGGGTGCCCTTCGGAAAGGAAGCGTCACTTGTTGTTAGAGGGAGATTTAAAGCTGAAAGACAGTAGTACATCTAAGGTTTGAGATTATTTCGACCCGACGACGTACTTAAACGTATCTTTTAGATGGAGGTGCATTGTTTTTACTAACAGACATGTTATTAGTATGCAAGCCATCCACTAAAAAGGTGGTGCTACGATGCGCATTATACGACAACCATACCTAATCGACAGGTTAGTGATACACGAATTGAATAGAGAAACACCTAGCATAGCGGCGATCTACAAAAACGAATTTGATTTGCCTGTCGCTGCTTTTATTTTACAAAACAATGACGCCAAGAAACTGAAAGTAAGTATTCAAGTTAATTCCACCCGCGTGTTCAAACATAAAATTTCTAGAGCTGGAAGGATAGCATTAAGAAGGCTCAATGCTTGTACCTCCAAGCTAAACAAGTAAATTACACCGGCGAAGACAGTCTGGAAACCGAGTTCACCGGAGATTACAATTTGAAGGTGATTATCACAGTCTACAATTGATCCCACGATCGCCTTTGGCGTCTTCCTCGCGATGCTAGCAGAGTGTCGAGTTTAGCGCATAGCCACAGGTAAAACTATATACCGTTAACACTCTGTTTTATTGCACAATGTTTTTTAGCGGGTCCGTGGAAATGAACGATCAATCATCTGTGGGCTCTGCAAATCAATCGAGAGCGGTATCAGTGGAAAATGAAACCGCACTGCTTCAATATCGAGCGATGAAGGAGTGCAACCGTTGCCACCAGATAAAAGCCCTGTGTCACAGAAACTTTCATTTAAACATAGACTATTTAATAAAACACCTAACACACTATCATGGTACAACCGTACGGTAGCCTAGGACAAAGTTTACCCAACCTAACTTTAGGGTCACCTAACGTGGGAACTTTAAGTCTAAATTTAAAGTCAAAACACTTTATTGGTTCCTAATTCTAAAAATTGTGGTCACTTACTAAGTCCCACTCACAGAGGCGTTTCGTATCCGCCACCGTCGCCTACACGAGGAAATTTAAAGGGGGACTCGCCATTTCTCAAAACAAAAATCCGCCGTTACTTAAGACGCGGCACGTAACATCGACCGTCGGTGTTGCTACATCAAGTCAAACACCAACGAGCTTTGATTTTGATGTACCCGTCATAGCAGGTAAATTAATTTTAATGAACTTGTACATAGCGCTCATCATTTTTTTACTTTTAACAAACTAGAAGAAGAACATTGTGATGCAACGTAATTTCACTATGTTTGTGAGTGTTTTTATCATTTTCATTCATAAACATTTTGTTTAAAAGTTTGTTTTAACGATTTAATTTAAAACGAACTTTTGAACGCTCAGTATTCACGTAGATTTTAGCTGAAAGCACTATAGAACATCATTCAGAGCTAGCATTGATTTTTCAAAGAGTCTTGGTCATATTCTGCAAGCTCTGATTCATATAATGGGGATGATTGATACCACAGTTTTACTTTTGAGTTAGTTTATTTTGGAGGTTGGAAGAAATGATGATACTTACAAAAATAAGTTTCAAAAGGAACTGATGTTTAACAATTTAGTTAATTTGGTTGCCTTGACCTAGTAGATGTGCTTAGTTCTTTTTGAAATATATACCTCCTTCGTAGAACGTAAAACGCTTTTCTTTAACTTAGTAGTAGTAATTTCATTAATGTGAATTATTATTTCTAGGTGTATCTTCGAGGAAGATACTTTGAAAATTTGGGACAACATTGTCAAACGTTAAAAAGAATTAGAAATGATAACAAGAGGTATCATACGGCCGGAGTTGTGGATGATATTAAGGTATTTAATTAATGATATTACAATCTTGTAACGCACTCACGCACGAACCTCAAACGGTTCTACCATTAATTATAAAACTTTGGGGTTCTACTCAAAAAATAATTAATCAACTGACAAGAAAATTAAGTTTATATACAAACGGAAAAATATGTTCAATATATTTGCCAAACCATGCTGTATTTGACATTAAGGTAAGGTCTTATGAAATTGCAATTTTAAAGTTTTGAAGATTACTAGTCAAATGATCTCATGTAAATTAGCCAAACGTGGGGCAAATTCTTTAAACCCGCAAATCTTATATTTGTTATAGGAAACTAAGTAAGATCAAAAGTTCTGCAATTGAAAGGTTTCTTATTTCCCAGTCAAATGATCGTATTATAAAGTCTGTTTACATTAAGAATAAGATGGCGTTATAAATTATCTGTACCATAATATATATTAAAATTACTTTCCTTATACCTATGTTAAGTTGGCAAAACTTCACGATGTTGCATTATACTTTCTTTCACTTTGAATCGCTTGTTGTTTACATGGTTTTATAGGTTATTTTTTACCCTAGTGAACATAATTATGCTTATTATTGATTATTTGACAAATTTTGGTCGGTTTTACAAGACAAAAGGTTATGATTTTCAATGTAATTAGAAGTGCAGGCAAAGAACAGTTATTTGCCAACATTGCAACATTTGTAACAAACTGCTGCGTGATGTCATCATATTACTATCGTGAAAGAACTTTATTTACTCTTGAGGTCAATATTTGTCCGTATATAAACACTTTTTCAAGCTTGTCAGGGAGTGTGCCACCGTCTTGGTACAGCACACCCGCTCTCTATCATTAACTATAGATACTTCTAGACCCCTCTCGTATTACTTCCGATGTCGAATTTTTTTATCTTACAATCTATAATTTTGGTCTTTTCCTTCTAATTTTTCATAATTAGGTTTGTGTTGGTTTAATTATCTTAGTTATGCAACATATTTTCGAGATTCACTCCACTGATAGTCGTAAAAGAAGGTATATGTTCTACAGTATCGTGCTCTCATCAATTTGAATAACTTTCGAAATTTTCTGTCGTTCTTGAGAAGTTGAGAAAAGTCGATTAAAGATGAAATTCAGAATAAATGTCAATCCATTTTAAAACATAATCATGTCCTATTTGCAGTCTCTAACATAATGTTACGTACAACTTTTTTTTGAAATTTTGTAAAAGGTAATTGTTAACTTCCGAAAACTTAATTTTTTTACTTTTTGGATACCTGTTCTGCAATACCTGTGTCTTTGTCCAATTATTACTCCATTTTTATTTATTTAAAAATACGTTTCTGCGCCGATGCCTTACGGATTTAACTAAACTCTAAGGTAAAAAGAAACTTGTTATGATTAAATTTTACCTCGTGTCTTTTTGTTCAATTCTTTTTGTTTATGTGGTCATTCAACTCTTGCTTTTTTCTTTTTGTTTCTGTTTTCTTCACTATGATTGAGGATTCCCGATAAAGTGACTGGAGAAGTACATTTTATCACTGATAGAGTCACTTGAGGAAATTCTCCTTTAGGGTAATTTGGATCTCTTTTCTTGCTTAATTGGCATCGATAAGAACATTTTATTTATTAGTTTGATTGTTTTCTAATGCGCGCTGTACCAACCCTAAAGTATTTTAATTGATTAATACTCCTTTGGCATTTTTGGTTTTATCGTATTTGGATAGACGAGTTCGTTGCTTCGATCTTGCATACAGGTTTTGTGCACCCCAGTAATGTTGCAAATTAAGCGAAGGGAGAATAAATTTTGAGTTATTTCTCTTGCTTAATTTATGATGAATTTAGGGGTCGTTAGCACTCCCGGACCAGCGATGATGTTGTCATCGCGATGTAGACCTCTGTGATGTTTATCCGAATCAGATGGAACTCTTGTGTACTCTTCTTCCCAGAGCGGGTGATTGTCTGGTGCTGCTTCCTTCTTAGCAGTAAGCTATACCCGGCGATGTTTTCGATGTTGGACTTTCGATACTATCTCTGTTAAATGACCCCCCTGTTGAAAAATGATGGGGCGATTATGTTGTCTCGATGTCTTCGATGACGTAGGCCATGTGGTATGTCGCTGCTGTTGCTGATTGTGACGTTTTGAGATGCTAGCGTTGCTTCAGCGGATACTTAGGGCCAGTAGTTCCAGGACGGATGCGTGCGCAGGCTTGGTGCTCCAGCGTATCTTGTTTGTGTCGATGACTTTGCCCTCTGTGTTCCGTGATGTTTTGCGAATGAGATCGTTGACGGCTATGACGTAACGAGATGTAGGGCGCACCTTGATCTGTTGTTAAATTTGTTGGTGTTTCAGCAGTGGCGTTTCATAGTGGCGGTAGTTGCTTTTGGTCGGGCATAATCTATGTATCCAAAAGGACGTTAACCTCACATATTTTCGAATATTTAAATAATTTAGAAAATATTCATTTTACACATTTTTGTTTCAAATAAAAGCTTTTGTTTGAACAATTTTTTCTAAAACGCAATTTTGTTTTCGCTTTGTAAAAGTGAGAATTTTCAACTCGTCTTAAGGAACTTGGGCTTGCGATACCTGAGTTTTGTCCGACGTACTGACGTAGTGTAGTAAGTAGCGTACAACATATCCATACTTTCCATACGTTCTTTGACGTTTATTAGTACAAGGTAGAGTTCTGCGGGAAACGTTTGTTTTTTTTCTAATTGTCTTGGTTAGTGACGGTTGTCAAAGATAAAATTGCACACGACTTCGTCGAGACTATTAACGTATATAAACACTTAAAGGAATACGTACTACAGCAGTGCGCTCCCGCTAAATTTTTAAGTTATCAGCAATGTTTTGATTGAAATTAGAAGATATAAGAAGGGACTTTGTCGTGGTTGTATTACAATTTTGATTTTGTATTTATTTCTATTAAAATTGTGGTGTTAAATATGCTATAAAATGTTCAAATTCAAACATGAAAAAACAAAAGTAAGCATTTTGAAAAAAGTAATAATACAGTGACAACGCCCCAAGTTTTATCTTTAATAAAATATTAAGTTTTACTTCAAACATCATATATCTCTAAAATCTGTCAAGTGTGGCGCCGCCCTGGTGGTTGTCCGTTCATCCGCACAACCGTTTCTCAAATAGTTTGTTTCGTTTCATGTACAACGCACAGCTTCAACTCATATGGTTATCGCATTGTCAATTTATTGTAACCTTTTCCTAACTATACGCTTGCGTAGCATGCTGGCTCATCTAGTTTCAAAAAATTAAAAGCTGTTTTACGTGTACTTTAGTGCATGTTTAGCGATTTGGTGCACTGCTTAGTACGTACCTCTTAAATTACAATATTATGATTGAAATTATTTTAGCATAGGTAAGTTTAAATATATACGTTCAGTTTCGCAAGTGCTCATTCCAACATTGAAGATTCATATAGTAACATTAGCTATTTATGCACCAAGTGCGTTACTATAATGATTACGCCCGAGAACCATGAATACAGCTCGAGGATGAAGGTATACGCCCACGGGGATTGGTATATAATTTATTGTAGATAAACTTACATTATAATGTATACATTAATTACATGAAGCGCGTGGCAATGTGCCGGATGCGTTCGTTTTGCGAACTAAGAACTTAATGGTGTGCATTGCACAATATACTGGCATTTTTCTGTAGTACCGGGTTGATTTGTCTTGACTCGATTGCTGTCTCAATACTCTATATATTCTGTTTGCCGTAGTCGTTTTCGTTTATTTATACGCGTTGAGTAGGTCAATATGACAAGGTTGTGGGTTTTGCTTTCAGCGAATTCCTGTAGTATCCTGAAATGCATTGTGTGCATTTGTTTGTTTATATTTTCGCGTTCTTAGGAAATATGTATTTCCTGATGCTAGTAATTGAGGTTACTAATGGCAACCCCATGGGCCATTCCTTAATGAATTGCGGATCGACGATAAAACATGCTAGGGGTAGATGAGCAAAGATACGCAAAAAGGTGTGTATGCGGGTGTATCTTTCTGCTTGAGTTTTATTGTTTATGTGAGGCGCTCTTGTTGGTGCTGTTGCGGATGCTGCTGTGTTTGGAGTTTTGTTGTTGCCGCTGTTGCCAGGGTTGTGTTGGAATTACTTTCTTAAGATGCTTCTGTGTTGTTTGTTTTGTTGTTGCAGTTGCTTAGTTGAAAAGCTACTGCGTTGAAAAGGTTATGCTGGTGTTACTTCATATTCTGTGTTGCTTGCTTCAGAAGCGATGCGTGTGCTGTATTTGACACCATTGAAATGTCACAACTGGACGTGTTAAACTTCGTGAGGTGTGGTCAGATGCGCGCCTTAGTACCTTGTATGCGACAAACAGAACCCTCCGGAGACTTAGGGCCGGCAGTTGCTTGATGAATGAGTGCGCGAGAATGTTTCAGCGCGTGCTGTATGCGACAGGTGAAGGTGAAAGCTGTGTGTGTGTGTGTGTGTGTGTTTGTGAATGTTGTTGTGTACCTCATCAGCTCAAATCGATGTACGTTACATCGTAGTGAAAGATGAAGAGAGTGTGTGTGTGTGTCCCCTGTTTGGTTGGCATTAGTGTTGATGTGAAGATATCCATGGTTGCTGTAGTGTGTGGCGGGCGTAGTTTGACTGGCGCAGTTTTCCAGACTTGTGGAGCGCTGAGAGGTGTTTTTTTGTAGCGAAATGGTGGATTATGACGATGAGTACCTCACGGGTACTGTGCGGAGTGTTTTGGTGATGATCAAGTCGAAAGTTGTCCTGCGGTTGGCGTTTTGTAAAATGATCTCTTTCGATTCCGATCCTTCCATTCTTTGTATTGTAGCGGGCTGTTACTCACGTTTGGGGTAACCACCGTTTTCTTTGCGACGAATCGTAGTACCACAGAATAATAATAAGACTTCGTTGAGCGCTCGCGGTTATAGAAAGTTTACTATTTGTTAGCAATAGTATTTCGCGATATACCGCACAAACGGAAATCGACGAATTTACTGTAGCTAGCCTTGGCTACTCCTGGCTGCGCGAGGGTACAACGCGAACGCTACTTAAGACCAAAATTATCGCTCAGTGAAATTTCTGTATGAACGCAGTAGAATGCTTTGGCGGCTTCGCTGTTGATAGTGTATGGTAAAATGAACTTCTGAAGTGCTGGTCTTCCTCTGATCGTTATCTGAGACAATGTGAGCATCACTTCGGGGGTCATCACTATGAGATCGTGGTTGATTGATGGACGCCGTTAGACCACAGAGTTGGATGTAAGGTATACACCCATCGTGATTTTTATATAATTTATTGGAGACAAAACTTACATTTTAATATGTACATATTTTACATGAGGCGAGCGCGGAAATGTGCCGGATGCGTTTCGACTTTTTTCAATAACATATTCTGATATTGTCAAATATAAAGGTACTTTACTATTGGGCAAATTCATATTTTTAACAAACCGCGTATACGTCTGTAAAATTTAATATCTGATAATTGTATTTTAGAACATGCAGAACTTTTATAAAGATGTTCTTTTCGTAAAATTAATAATAAAGAAGTTTCTCATATGTTGCCTACTTAAGTAGACACATATTGTACAACAACTGATCCAATCAGAGAATTGTATTGAGTTTTATCCTGAAGGGTCTGTTTATAACAATTATGTTGCAAGTGTTTCTCTTTTGAATCAAGAAAATGTCAACATTTTTATTATCCTAGAAAATTTTGTAATTTTGTTTGGCATAAACAGCAATTTTTAACTGAACGAAAAAATACCGAG